>PVJI01001441.1:0-180523 GCA_004026765.1 Micronycteris hirsuta
AGGTATTTTATTCTTTTTGAAGCAATTGTGAAAGGGATTGTTTTCTTAATTTCTCTTTGTTAGTTATTAGCATGTAAAAATGAAACTGATTTCTGGATATTAATTTTGTATCTTGTTACTTTACTGAATTCAGTTATCAGTTCTAGTACTTTCTTGGTGGACTCTTTGGGGTTCTCTATGTACAATATCATGTCATGTGCAAATAAAGACAGTTTTACTTCTACCTTTCCAGTTTGGAGGCCTTTTATTTCTTCTTCTTGTCTCATTGCTGTGACTAGGACATTCAGTACTATGTTGAATAAGAGAGGTAAAGCAGACATCCCTCTCTAGTTCCTGATCTTAAAGGGAACACTTGTAGCTTTTGCACATTGAGGATGATGCTGGCAGTGGGTTTATCATATATGGCCTTTATTAGGTTTAGGTATGTTCCCTCTATTCCCACTTTGCTGAGAGTTTTGATCATAAATGGGTGGTGGATTTTATCAAAAGCTTTTTCTGCATCTATCAATATGCTCGTGTGGTTTTTATCCTTCATTTTGTTTATGTGGTCAATCACATTTAATGATTTGTGAATGTTGTACCAAACTTGCAATCTTGAAATAAATCCCACTTGATCATGGTGTATGATCTTTTTGATGCATTGCTATATTTGGTATGCTAATATTTTGTTGAGGATTTTAGCATCTGTGTTCATCAGGGATATTGGTATGTAATTTTTTTCTATGTAGTGCCTTTATCTGGTTTTGGAATTAGGATAGTGCTGGCCTCATAAAATGAGTTTGGGAGTCTTCCCTCTCTTGAATTTTATGAAATAGTTTGAGAAGAAGCGGTATTAGTTCTAGGAACATTTGGTAAAATTTACCTGTGAAGCCATCTGGTCCAGGGCATTTGTTTGTTGGGAAGTTTTTTTATTACTACTTCAATTCCCTTGGGTGTAATCTGTCTATTCATATTTTCTGATTCTTCCTGATTTATTTTTAGAAGATTGTATGTTTCTAGGAGTTTATCCACTTTGTCCAGGTTATCTAGTTTGTTGGCATATAATTGTTCATAATATTATCTTACAGCCAGTTGTATTTCTTTGGTGTCAGTTGTTATTTCTCCTCTTTCATTTCTGATTTTATTTATTTGGGTCCTTTCTCTTTTTTCCTTGATGAGTCTGATTAAAAGTTTGTCAATCTTATTTATCTTTTCAAAGAACCAGCTCTTAGATTCATTGACCTTTTGTATTTTTTTTAATAGGGGACACTTCACAAATTTGCATGCCATCCCTGCACAGGGGTCATGCTAATTTCTCTTTCCAATTTTAGTATACGTGCTGCCAGAGAGGGCACTAGAATTCTTATTAAATGTGATAATCATACTATGAAAGTACAAGGTCGATCATTTAGTCAGCTATTATCCTCACAAAAAATGTGTCAGGTTACCTCCAAATTAGACTTCAGTCTTCTCTGGGGCTATCATGGTGCTAACTAAAGACAAACTTATTTACTCTGCTTGAGATCTACCAAGACCTCCAGTGCTGGTATACACAGCCCTCCTTTTGCTGCACCCCCACCTGTATCAAATTATTTCAAAAGACATTCAATTTTTTTTTTAATTTTTCAGACATTTTCAAGTATTTTAAACTAAGTTTACAATAAAAATCTCTTGCATTTGATCCTTTGGGAGAGGTGAAAAACAGGTGTAACTAAACCTATCAAGCTCAGAAAGTGTTGCAACTGACAAAGAAGGAAAGAAGACAGAAGAAGAAGAATTCTTAAGAAGAATTAAAAATTTAAATTCCCACTGGAATGGGAGTGGGAAGACAAACAAAAACAAGAATAAAAGAAGATGGCAGGTGAAAGGAAGACACTGAAGTAGCCATGGAAATGAGATGCAAACACAGCCCACATCCCTCCCCAGATTGCTACTCACTCAGCCCTGCAGGAGGAAGTAAGAAAGAAGACTAACAGTACTTCCTATTTACCTTATCTTTCCCATTCCTACCCAAATCCCATTCCTAAATCTGGTTTTATTACCTGTCATCTTAAGGGGAAAAAAAATTCCACTAAAGGCTATCTTTCAGTTCTAATCTGCAAGACAATTGTCAGAGACCTAGCAGTAGCGGTGAGTCTTCAGGTGACCTTGGTCAAGGAAACGGGCAAGTAGGGGAGAGCGCTTTTCTCAGTCTGTGGAACTTTGCCTGGGATCCGGATTAGTGTCTTGTTTGGAATGTAACATTTTCTTCTGAATTTAGACTGCAACACATGGTGAGCTCAGAGCAACACACAGTGGGCTGGAGCAGCAGATGCCGAGCTAGGAGAGCTCTTAGGACTCCTGTCTACTAGAGGCTCTGCTACCCGTGCTTCAGCGCCCACCCTTTTTCTTCTCGTCTTCAAAATGAAAGCTTATCTCCAAAGCCCGCTCCTGCTGCAGGGCTCAGCTGAAGCGAGCCTCACCCCCAGGCCTGGTAACACAGGACACCTCACTCTTCAAGTGAGCTCCCAGCGTGGCTGTTTTTTCCCCAATGCTGCCCATTCCTCTTCAGTCCTACACAAAAACCTGTATTGTATTCCAAAAATAATAATTTCAAAGTCATCTCAGTTAAATTTAGGAAAGCATTCCTTTTTTTCTGGAGGATTATTTTCAAGTATTTTTGCTCTATATGTATATATTTTAATGTAGGTTTTCTTAAAATTTGAATCCTTTGTAATGTTTAAATATACTCCCTTCTTCTCTTAACAAAAATTCTGAAAAGACTGCCTTCCTTAACCTCAAAACAGCCAAAGCCTTAGCACATTACCTGCAGCATGTCCTAACCTATTTAATTAGGCTCCATTCCAGCATCCACAACCCTTCAGTCAGTCTGGCGGTTTTTCCACATCCGCGAACACCAGAATTATCTCCGAGTAGTTCACGCACCTGCTGAAATATCTACAAGGGAACTTTGTTTTGTAACCTGCAGGAGAACAGGCAGTACAAATTGAGTACATTTCATTCTCCATATCCCGTGGCGAGCATCCTTGTTCAGGCTTTTCTCCTGCACATTCTGCGTGAGAGGAAGAGGGTGGGGAATGTTGCTGCCCATCTACAAAGGACTGACACAGCCTCAGACGCAGTAGGACAAGGGAAAAGTCAGCTGTTACTGAATGCCTGCTACGTGCAAGACGTTGGTGCTTGGTGTTTCATCTGTATCTTTTCCACTTAATCCTCACAACATCTCCATGAGGGGAATATACTTATTTCTATTTTACAGGTGATAGAACCGGAACCCCAAAGGGTAAGAGAGCTATCTGATGCCACTACACTATGGTACCTCATCAGTTCACCAGACCGTTTATGTTAAACCCAAGCAAGGAGCACTGACTGCCCTAAGGGTCTAAATTTCACCATGCTTTGGCAGGTGATTTCATGAAGGCTCTGACAATGAGAACAAAGCCACGGTCTCCTCTTCTGAGCTGAGTGAGGCTGCAGGGTAGCCAGGTTGCTTGTAACAAAGTGCTGAAGATGGGAAAGGCAGGGGCATGAGGTCGACAGCTGGGTCTGGTCCCGGTTAGCTAGATGACCTTTGGGCGAGTCTGGGTCCCCGTTGATTATGTGACCAAGGGCTGTTTGTGCACTCCTTCAACCGTCTGTTTTACAAGTATTTATTGAACACCCACTATGTGCCAGGCATTCTTCTCGATGCTCAGAATATAGCAGGAACAAAATAAGTCAGGATCTCACAGGGCCTACAGACTCAAGGAAAATAAAACACTATGCCTCTACTTTCTTCCTGTGTGAAATGGGAATAATCGTGCCTTCCTTGTGGTTTTGTGCTAAACATTAAATAAGCGAATTTATATGGTGATTGCTACAGTATCAGGCACATTTAAAGCACTCAATAAATGTCTGTAATTTGTTATTTTAAAATGGAAATTCTTATCTGTAGCACATATTGAGCTAAGCTAAATATAGCGGGACTTTTGGTATACAGAGATGGGGTAGGAAGAGGAGCACAATTGTCCCCCGAAGTGTCTGGAGCAATTTCCTGCCACACTTAGTTGAGACCAGAAAGCCCTATGTGAGCTGCGTGGCGCTCATTCACTTGAACACTAATGGCCACATCCGGCTGAACTGAGAGTCCTGGTGCCCTGCAGTCTCAGCATACAAAGTGGTCCTCAGGGTTATTTTTGCCTTGCACAAAAAAACTGCGGTCTCATCAGAGAAAGCACAGTGCAGGTGTTATGGTAATTATTTTAAATAATGTAAGCCAAAGAGAGAGAGCTTTTCTACAATACCTTTTGAAAATTGGACAGTTTTTCCCTCTCCTGTGTTTTCAGAAAGTTGGAGCTGTACCTAATCTGCTTTATAAGCTTCAGGAGCTAATAGGAGTTCAAAGAACAGTGATTTGACTGGTTCACAGTTTCCCGGCCATTGCAAGGACGGCCTAGACAGCAACCGGGTGCTGCAGGCCTCAGTCCATCTCAGATAGTCAACTTCCTGAAGTCAAGGGGTGGGAACACTGGCAAGAAATGTGGCATGGCTACCAAAAAAAAACACACACACAAACACACACACACACATTAATCTTCCTATCATCTCCAGTAAAAAGACATATTGTATCTCCTTACCTGCCCTAGGCAGTGATCCTGATTTCTCCCTTTGATGGCAGACCTTGGAATTTAAAATCCATACATTTTGTTTAGTGTATTTCTGAGAACATTTCAAGGTTCTTGATCAAAAAAAGAAAAAAGGTTTATTTCTAACCTATTCATTGGAATTTCAAAAAGAAGAAAAAGTTTTTTAAAACCCTTTCAGTTAGCCCATGTCCTAAACCACTATTGATTAATTGATCTACCTTTGGTTCAGGGTTAGTCAGTGTGTTGGTTACGGTTTTGATACAAATTTCCATTTGGTTTAAATTCCTGCCCCCAAAGTCTATAGCGACACAGAAATGACGTGAATCTGAATGAGAACGATGAGGAAGGGTATGAAGGAATTCTTCAGGAGACATTTTCTACCAAACATTCCTAATAATAAAAGTTCTGGTTATAAGTTAATAGTTAGATTTTCAGTCACAGAAATCTCCTTTCTTCTTATAAAATATACTGCAACTATGATTTTCCTATCTCCTCAGGAGTCTCCAGGATCGAGCCAAGAAAGAGCTGTGCATGTTTTTCTGAGGTCTGTAGTCCCGACCCTACAAAGATGTAGCAAATATTTGGCTGAGACCTGGGAAGGCCTATAGACCTCCCTCACACGAGGAGCCCTGAAGGACTTTTTTAACCAACTATGCATTTTTTTTTACTATGTTAGTGCAGTTATTAGCTTCTTGACTGGAAACCAATGCTCTCCAGACTTTTAACCCATTGGTTTTCTGAGATACAGGGGGATTCATGAAAGTCAGCTGGCTGGGATGTCTAAGTTGGGTCCCATGAGCACTAACTGCAAGCCATTTGTACCTCAACCTGGATGCCAGCTGGTCTGCATCTCTGATGAAGGAATCGAAAATCACAGGGTTGTTCTGTGTGTATGTGTTACAGCACTACCTGGCTTCTCTGCCAGTGCTCTCAAGAATTATCCCAGTACTTTGACAACATGCAAAGGGAAAGGGAAGGTATTGAACATGAAATTCTATGAGGTCAACTTATTTTAAACCATGACTCTGCCCAGAAACGGAAACTGTGAATACACAATAGAAATTAAACACAAAGAACAAGTATTTACTCTGGAAAAGTACACTCTAATATTTGCCAAGGGAGAAAAATAAAGATGTGATATTTTTTTTCCGACTGAATAGGAAGGCATCACGGATTTTTCAGGATGTCTTTCAGAGGTCAGTGTCATGGAGGGCAGCTAGCAGTCTCAGCCACAAAACAGCCTCTGAGTTTCCTGTCCCAGAGTGGACTCTTCCAAAGTCGCTGATGAGAAAGAGGCTGCTGCCGCCACAGAGCTGCTCCAGAGCCTTACTCCAGTGGCTGCCCATAGAAGAGGCTCTGCAGTGTGGCCCAGGACACAAGGCCCAGGTTTGTGTCCTGGCTGTGTGATCTTGGACATATCCCTTAGCCTCCCTTCGCGTGAAGTTAGATAATGTTTGCAAGAGACTCTGTGCCAGGTGTCCCAGTAAGTTCAAACCAGAACTCAGGGTCTGGCTGTGCCGAGGAAGTAGGAGGCCTGCTGATTCCCAAGTCTATTTCATGGGCTGATTTGCATACAGGTGAGAGGTAGTTATGAACTTGAACAGGAAGTCAGAAGGGAGAAGAAAAGTGGTATTAGAAAGAAGAAATTTTTTTAATCTATAAATTTTTTATTCTAAACTTTATGAGGCCTGAGATCCATGCACAGGTATGCGTGGGAAGTTCCAGAAATACCTGGAGGAAATTGAGGAAGAGGAAGGAGGCTGTTGGGATGTTCTGCAGTAATGTTTGTAGAGGATCTGATCCAGGGAAGTTGGGGTAAAAATGTCAGCATGACTCTGTTTCTCCAAACATGAGGCCATTTAATCCTCACCATAACATGAGGTAAATATTATTGTCCCTATATATCCCATTTCTGAGCTTCAAAAAGCATAGGTTGAAAGCCAAAGTTAATGCTGGTATGTGTGCAAAAGGATTTGAACCACGTTCTTATCAAAAAGCAAACGTCCTTCCCAGTAGATCACACTGCCTTCAAGCCTTCAATCCTATTCGTCTGTTCACAGCTGTAAAATTCTTAAAACCAACAACTGAAAGGGATGCTCCATTGCTTCAGATGCAGCAGGATTAAGAGTCAAAAAGAGGCTGAGCAGAAATTGGTTTTCAGAACAATCCAGGAATATAAATCAGGAAGCTCAAATCTGTATAAACACTTTCCTTACTTAGATTCTCAGGAAAGCAGAGTGGAAACCCTGAGAGTGAGATCATCACTCTTCTAAAGGTCAAATGCTTTCTTATTCTAACTCTGATTTTCTTGGGTTGTGTGGAAATCAGGGAGTTTGCATTAATCATTAACAGCTCTGGCACTTCATGGTGGAGATTTAAGCCTTGGTTTGCCTTGGCCTCGGAGTAACCCAGTAAAGCAGCTCCCCCAACAAGCGGTTTCAATTGTTTTTCATGTGGTGACCTTAGGTTGTAAAGAAAAACCTCAGCAAAGCTGAGATACTCACTAGCAGCTTTAGTTTTACCTCGAGTCATGTCTAAGCTATCTGGATTTCTTGAATCCTAAACAGAACCACATAAATCTTGCCTTTCCCAGAAGGAATTTCATCATTTATGGTTAACAAGCACAGAGTTCTTTTCGTGTTTCAAAGAGATAGTGCGTGGTTCCCAGGGGCCAGGCTTTCCTTTTTCCCTCACTGGTGGGCCAGCTCTGCCCAGGGAAATCATCGCACCTGTTTGGCTTTAGAAAAAACACATGTAATTGACTCAGAAGTTAGTCTTTATGTTTAGGTATCTCTTCATTGGAGAGTGCTTCACACTTTCACATCCATCTCTACCAAGAGCTTTCACATTATTTTCTCATTTGATTCTATGTGGTTTTGGAAAGGCAGACAACACTGTCCCCACTTAACATGTAAGTCCGAGAAAGCTTGATTGATATAATGAAGGTCTTAAGACTAACAAATGGCAGAGGTATTATGACTTCTTATTCACGAGTGTTCCATTTACCTACTGCTATGTAACAAAGAGCCCCAAACTTAGTACTGACAGATTCAGAGCACCAGGAATTTGGACAGGGCACAGAGGGGATGTCCCGTCTCTGTTCCTCGATGTCTGAGGCCTCACAGCTAGGAAGAAAGTCTGGGGTGACTAAAATGACTGGGTTGGAATCATCTGGAACCTTCTTTACTCACATGGCTGGTGCCTGTGTGAAGATAACCACTCGTCTGGGATCAGAAACCAGAATACCTACATGCCATGGTCTCTCCATGTGGAGGGGCTCCTCCTAGCACAGCATCTGTATGCCGAGAAGTACAGGGAATGTCAGAGGGGCAGTGTTTCAAGAAAACTAGGCAGAAGCTGAATGTCACACAGCATCCGTTCTGCTGCATTCAGTTAGTCACAAATGAGTACGAAGCCCTGATCCAATGAAAGAGGACTCTCGGTGGAGAAGTGGCAAGGTCACATTCAGAAGAGCATGTGGATGGGAGATGCTGTTGTTGCCATCTTTGAAAAATACAGTCTTCCACAGTGAGAAAAATATATTTCCTACACAAATAACATGAGATAAAAGAAAAAAATTCCTGAAATAGGGCTCTGAATGCTTATAAAATAAGCAAATATTAAGAGATTTTCTACATACCTAAAATATGTAAGAAAATAAAGTGACAAAAACATGCCCCATTTATATCAGCAGACCAAAAATATAGAAGAATTTAGAAAAAAGTTTAAAAATTATGCAGGACTCATATGAAGAAAACATTAAGTAGTCCAAAATATATTTAAAAACTGAAATAAAGGAAGATACATATTTTTCTTAATAAATGTCAGTTCTGACCAAATGCAACACATCATGTTCCTGAACAATATTATTTCTGCTAACTTAATTCTCAGAAAAAGCCCAATGTAGACTTTGCTGATATGAATGTAAAGTTCCTTGGGAAGAATAAAAGTATTTGAATAGTCAATAGCCTTTTATTAAATAAAGAATAAATAAGGGCATAAAAAGCATACCAGGTTTTATTATTAAAATGTTATATAGCGTTCTGGCCAAGATGGAGGCATAGGTAGAAACCCTTTGCTTCCTCACACAACCAAAAGGAGGAGAACAACCAATCTAAAATCAATAAACAACCACAAGCACCAGAAAATCAAACTGCATGGAACTCCAACAACCAAGGAATTAAAGAAAAAATCAACCAGAACAACCAGATCTGTAAGAACCCGTGGAGAGGCCATGTGGGCGGGGCTGGCTGAGAAAAACCAAGGCCAAGCTGCAGTCTTGGGGGCGGGGCTGGGTGCCGAGCTCAGTGGGCTGCTCAGGCAGGGCTGACTTCAGGGCAAACTGAGACTCAGAGCTGACTGTGGGCTGCAGCAGTTGTCCCAGTGGGAGATATGCCCAGACACACACGAGAGTACACTGAAAAGTGCACCAGAGAGAGACGAGCAGGCAAGCTGCATCGTTCCCTCTCTGGCCCCTCCCCCACAGGCAGCACCACAGGCAGCAAGAAGGGTTGCCCTGCCCGGATGAATACCTAAGGCCCCACCCCCTTACAGCTTATCAGGTATGCCAAGACAAAGAAATATGGCCCAAATGAAAGAACAGAGCAAAACCTCAGAAAGAGAGCTAAGCAAAGAGGAGATAGTGAACCTATCTGATGGAAAATTTAAAGCGCTGGTAATCAAAATGCTCACAGAACTGATTGAGCTTGGTCAAAAAATGAAAAAACAAATGAAAGATACCTCGAATGAAATAAAGCAAAATATTCAGGCAACCAACAATGACAGGAAGGAAACCAGGACTCGAAGCAATGATTTGGAAAAGGGAAAAATAAACATCCAACCAGAACAGAATGAAGAAACAAGAATTCAAAAAAGTGAACAGAGACTTACGAACCTCAGACAACCTGAAACGTTCCAATATCTGAGTCATAGGATGCCAGAAGGAGAAGAACAACAGCAAGAAATTGAAAACTTATTGGAACAAATATTGAAGGAAAACTTCCCCAATCTGGTGAAGGAAATAGACTCCCAGGAAGTCCAGGAAGCCCAGAGGAAGTTGGACCCAAAGAGGAACACACCAAGGCACATCATCATTAAGCTACCCAAGATTAAAGACAAGGAGAGAATCTTAAAAACAACAAGAGAAAAGGAGACAGTTACCTACAAAGGAGTGCCCATTAGGCTATCAGCTCATTTCTCAAAAGAAACCTTGCAGGCAAGAAGGGCTGGAAAGAAGTATTCTAAATCATGAAAGGCAAGGACCTACATCCAAGATTACTCTATCCAGCAAAGCTATCATTTAGAATGGAAGGACAGATAAAGCGCTTCCCAGATAAGGTCAAGTTAAAAGTGTTCATCGTCACCAAGCCATTATTATATGAAAGGTTAAAGGGACTTATCTAAGAAAAAGAAGATAAAAAATATCAACAATAAAATGATACAAACTCACAACTATCAACAAATGAACCTAAAAGAAAAGGAAAATCAGTGAAAGCGAAAACTAAGCAAACAACTATAATAGGAACTGAATCAGAGAAATGGACATCACATGGAGGGATTTCAGTGGGGAGGGGGAAGGGGGGAATGGGGGGAAGGTACAGGGAAGAAGAAGCATAATTAATAGGCATAAAATAGATGGGGAGAGATAAAAACTGGTATAGGAAACAGAGGACTCGAAGAACTTATTTGTACAACCCGTGGACATGAATTAAGAGGGGATGCTGGAGGATTAGGGGGGCAGGGCAGAGGGGGCATAGAGAGGGGAATATTGGGAAAACTGTAATAGCAAAATCAATAAAAAATACCTTTAAAATGTTATAAAACTACAATAATTTAAATAAGAGAACTTCTGAGAGTTAATGGGGCAAGCATATACCTGAGACAGTCCCAGGTTATACCTCTTGCCCCAGTGTAATTATAATTCCTTTCACTCTTAAAAGTGTTTTGGTTTAAATGATGAATTTTATGAATATTCTATAATTAATCATATATATAGGGTGCAGCTAAAGTAGGTTTACAGCTATGAGTATGCAAAACAGTATTTATGCTTGTATTATTGTTTATTGATTATTGTATTATTTTCCACACACCCAAAAACCTGCTTTTTCTCACCCTATATCTATCTCTACTCCCTCCCCAAATTCCATTTAAATGGCAGCAAATATACTTTTAAAATATTAGTCAAGGAGAAGAAATGGATGGATCACTGGGTAAACACATATATAGGTGAGTAGATATGTAAATGAATGGATGGATAGGTAATTGAGTGGATATAGAGATAAAATGTAGATTAATCATTCAATCAACAAACCAATAAAAAGAAGATCAAATAGTGGTATCAGTGTTGTGACAATTAAAGCTAGATGTGATGATCAAAAGCTGCCTTGGTTTTTCCCTGTTTTGGCCACAGGAAAGGGAGTTGGAGGAGGGTGGAAAAGGTAAAGGGGGTCAAATATATGGTGATGGATGAAGATTTGACTTTGGGTGGTGGGCACAAAACACGGTATAAACATAATGTATCATAGAAATGTATACCTGAAACCTATATAATTTTATTGACCAATGTCACCCCAATAAATTTAATTATTAAAAAATTTCTAAAGAACAAGAATATAATTTAAAAGAGCAAGTACATAAAGCTCCCATTTGGGGAAAAAGAAAAACAGTAACTTGGCTACTTTTGGAGGAAAATCTCTAAAGAGATTAAATTGAAATTGTGAGATGAATGACAAGAAGCAAGTCATTCAAAGAACTGGAAAGGATACTTTCTATTCCAGGAGAATAATGAATGCAAAGACCATAAACTAGAAATAAACTTAGCTTGTCTGAGAAACTTTATGCTTATGTCGCTGAAGCATTGTACCCATACAAGATGAAGTCTGAGAGCTAGGCCAGACCATTCAGGGTTTGATATGCTGCAGTAAAAAGTATGGATTGCATCGTAAATGTAAGGTGAAGCAATTACAGAGTTTTAAGGAGAGGAGTGATATCTGACAGGCATTTTTAAGTGCAAGAGGTGTAGTGGAGATGTTGCGGAGAGGCAAGGTAAAGTCTAGCTGGTCAGGTAGGAGGCCCCCACAGTGGTCCTTACAAGAGGGGACCGTGTCCTGGGAAGAGCAGGAGAGAGGAAGGTGGAGAGAAGCACGTGGGCTTGAGATCCAGATGGCAGGGCTCGCGGAAACCAGAAAGGGGAAACCGGCGACACAGCTGTGTGGGAATGGACATCGTGTACGTCAAAAGGACCATAAACAAAGTTGGAAGTTAAATTAAGAGAAAAATATGTATAACATGTAACAAAACATTAAGATAAAATATTTATGGTATATATTTTTTAAAGGATTACTATCTAAAATATATAAAGAAGTTATAAATCAATAAAAAAAAGAGAAACAACCCAATAGAAAAATGTGCGACAATATAAACAGGTAATTTAGAGAAGAAATACAAAGGGAAATAACATACACAAAAATGAAAACATTCAATTCACCAATAAACAAAGACATAAAATAAGATATCGCTTTAGGCTTTCTGAATGGAACAATTAAAAGATATGAAATTTAAAACATAATAAAAGAAAAATATACAAGTTTTAATATTGTGTACTGGTTGAGATTATGAAGAAATGTACTCTCATGGTCTACAAGCAGGACTATAAATGAATATTGAACTTCAGAAAGCAGTACGCCTTCATCTATCAATTTTTTAAATTTACTTCAGAATTTTCCAGATACATATATTTTCAAATGTACATACAGAGGTATAGAAAAGAATATTCATGGCAAGGATATTTGTAATGGGGAAAAGAAGAAACCGTTCACTTGCTCATTTTCAGTGACACTCCCGCCCTGAAAAACCATGGAAATACTGTAGAGACATTTAAGAGTGGCATCGAAGTGCCCCACCAGCCCAGCAGGTAGCGCCTCAGTCTCCTGAAAGAGTGGCATTGGTGTACGATGAAAACATCTCTAGATGTTGTCAGGAGGGGAAAAAAACCAAGTCCTAAGATGATATGAAGAGTCTGGTTTCCCGTGCATGCAGAAAACTAAAACTGCCCGTGAGTTCCCAGGAGTGCATGGAGCAGGGCCTAGTCCGCGGCCCGTGGGACCTACAGCGGCCGCTCGGCAGGCGCGGGCTGGTCTCGCTCTGGGGAAGCCGGTGGCAGAAGCGGCCCCCGGCTTTTCACCCGAACATTTCTACATTGTGTGAATATCTACTAACATATATTTGTGTGCTACTGAGCAATTATCTTACAATATTTTTAAAGAAATGTTCACTTTTTAAAATCTAAATACATTTGGTGATGAAACTTAAGAGTCAATCACCAATGCCTCAGAGAGAATTCTGTCAAGCTCATAGAAGGGGCCTTAATGCTAAACAGTTGTGAAACTTCAGGGGGGGGTACTTAAATTTATTTATTTATTTATTTAGACTGTTATCCATCTCTGCTCACCCAGGCTCCCATGCGAACAGTGCAGGGCTTGGGCCAGGGGCGCTGCAGAAGGGCTGCACAGTGGAGCCGGGTCAGGGAAGGGGCGAGGCAGTGACCGCTGACCTCTCTGGGTCTCCTTGTCCTGGGCTACAAAACAAACTACTAGCCAAGGCAGCTCTGCAAACTTTTTGTTTTTGAAAAGAACACTTACGTACCCCCCAAATGCAATCTTAGGAAAATGTCACCATTTAAAACTGATCAAAGCGGTGTTTCTTTGGTGAAAGCAGGCCAAGGGCCAACGTGCCACCGCCTCTGTCCTTGGGCAACACGGCGGCTTCCCAGGGCAGCTAAGGCCTCCCAGAGCACTCCTTGAACACCTCTAGTCCAGATCATTTCTAAAGCCTTTTCATAAATAAAAGTGCATAATTTTCATTTACTAGATGTCATTTGTAAGAGCCAGCCCAACGAAAGCCCCACTGAGTGTAGTGTTACCTGTAGGTAGGACTTGACTGAGGGATATGAGGGAGGAGAAGGGAAAAGCAGCGCTCGTTACATTGTTAACTGGTGCTCGGCGTTGTGTACCACATCTCAGCTCCTTGTTTTGTTTAATCTTCACAACTACCCCATGTCTTTTGCTGAATAAGCATGAGGAAACCTGGAGATACGTCATTGCCATAGGTCACCCAGTAAGTACCGAGCTGGAATTCTACCAGATTTGCCTACCTGGAAAGGTCACACTGGAGTATAGTGTCCAACTAGAGAAAAGAGGACATTCCTAAAGACCACAACACTGGGGGCACTGCGGTGGCAAAGGACACCACGAGAGAGGAGGAAAGGACTCACACTTCCAAGTTTCTCCAGGGACTGTGCCTTTTAACTATCTATTTGGAGAACTAAGGCTTACATGTGAAACAAGTGAAGGAAAACAGGAGGCAGCATGTAATTAGCTATTTAACCACGTGGTATATTCTAGAATTCAGGGAGCTTTGAGTTTTTTTTTTCCAGGAGTGATGATAAATGTATGCTATTCTTGTCCCACCCCCTCCTGATGCCTCACAGAGGCAGGACTGTGGTCAGTGCCAGTGGGCATGGCACTGTACACCTGTGCGTGTGATGTGCATGCACACGAACACTACAATGACGTCACCAGTTGACCTAAATGCCTGACTTCATAGGTAGGGCTTGTATGAATTCCAAATGACCTGCGTACTAGTTGTCCCTACTTGTAACTTCCCACTGTAATTCACATTATCCTCTAGGTAACTGATTTCATAGGACAGCCAGTCAAGAGCTGAGTCATCTTGGAAGAGGGCCCCCAAATCTTCCCTGCACAGCAAGCTTTACGAAAAAAGCATCCTTTGTGGGATGCGAACAAAATGACCCCTACTGCTTATTAATGTTCACAAGAGTTATTATCATAAATACAGAAATTTTTATCCTCTACTGAATATTTCATCACACACGCAAGGTATCTGTCTACAAGTGACTCAGAAGCAGCCTGAGGTAAATGTAAGCCTCCAGACTCTGTCAAATATAATTGGGAGCATTTAATCTTTTAGCTGGAAAGTTGGGCAAGATTTACACTGAATGCAGCCACAATAACCAATTACTGAAGCCTAGCTAAGCCAGAGTGCACATTTTTGAGTCATCACATTCTGTAATTCTAAGGGGAATAAAATATTGGCATATCCCCAATCTAAACCATTGATTCAACTGTTGTTTGTATAAAGGCAAATTTAAAATAATAACAAAGAAAGAATTCACTAAGGCACCAAACATAAAATTTTAATTTTAATACCATCTAGTATAGGGGATACTAGCATTTTCACGGGAGAAACAATAGATATAGAAGGTGACATGATTTTTTTACTCAAAAAAGCAGATGAGAACTACATCTATTCCTATTCCCCGTGGCTGGCATAACCTGGCATGGAGCTGATGTTCAGTAAATGTTCATTATGTAAGTAAAGAATACTTCGTTATGGTATGTGAGGTTGGTATGGTATCCACCTTTACTTGAAGACAAACTTTGATTTTCTGTCAAGGCTTAAAAGCTGTATATGTTTGTCTGTTGCAGTAGAATGCCCATCATAGGTTAAATATGCATTTTCTTTCCCTCTCTAATGTGAAAAGTTTATACTGACCAAACATCCTCCTCTGCCTCATTTTATGAGCCCTGATGTAGATATTAACAGAGCCCTTTTAACAATGTCCCAGTTTAGAAAACAAATTAAACAAACTATATAATAACTGTAAAAAGTGCCATTAAATCACCCTGATATCACCGGAGATGGTGGCCTGAAGGCAGTGACCCTCGCCCACTGAAAGAAGAGTAGCTGTGAAGATCTTGGACACTCTGAAACCTTCTTAGAGGACAAAACACCTTTGAATTACTGAGGTGTCCTCCCCCAGAAGAGAGATTGAGCAAGAGTTTGTTTTAGTATGAGAGAAATCAGACTCTCTACATGATGCCACAGGTGAGAGAGAAGATGTACTTCTGGGTCTATAATTGCACAGAGGTCAGACCAGACCAGCCCACCGAACTGAGGCCTGAGAGGTGCCTGTGTGAGAAAGAGCCAAGCTTAGTGTTGAAAGAGTGGTATAGGCCTCCCTTGAAGGATCCCTACAACACGGGCAGGGTCCAGATCAGTCTAGACCCGTAGAACCATCACAGATGTAACAGCCACCACCTCTCTGGGGAGCAGTCTGCAACAGTGACATCACGTGGCAGTCAGAGGGGATGGGAGCTGAGCAGACTCATTTTCCCTCCCTGCTTAGATACGAAAGCCAAGCTCTGACCTCTCCTTGCTCCCAGTTCCTGGAGACTCAAAGAGCAGATGTGGGCTCAAGAGATTATTTGAAAAGAATAAAAGAAAGGTGGCTTTAACTTCATACCAAGTTTGCAGAGAAATTCACCTGAGACAGACAAAAAGAATAGGGCCTAAGTTACAAGCAACTCTGGGTAATACATGGTTGGGCAAAAGTAACTTTACGGTTGTTCAGATGGTTAATAAATAATACAGGTATAAACTCTGTTTCGTGTACTCACAACTGTGAACCTACCTTCACTCACCCCTGTACTTTGAGAAGGATGTCTTGTGCACAGACAGAATGTCCACACCTGGACTTGTTCAACACCCAGGGCGGCTTGCTGTCCAATAGGCACATAGTCTGCTTGAGCACCAGCATCCGGCAGCAGCCAGTGTCTTCCACGTCTGAACAACTCGCTCTAAGTTAGCTCTGGACTTGATAACAGAGACCAGAAGGCAGTCTTCTGGTTGCGCCCCGCCCCTCCCCCCCAAAAAAAAGAACTAGGCTGATGAAAAAATACTGATTCTTAGAAGTTTCAAGACAATGGCATGATTCATAGAGCTTACAGTTGTTTGAGGGCCATCAGAAAGTGAGTTTTTTCTGCACATAGAGGTGTTATCAGAATGGCTACAAGAAAAACTAAGACTCTGGAAACGAAAATCCAAACCTACCAGTGCTGTTGGGAGTAAGTGTCTCTACCACCACTTGCCATTCCAAAGCAGTCTCTTTAGAGACACTGGGACTCTCAAGGAAGAAGAATGGGTGAAAAACAACAGCACTAGAAAATTTATTGAAAAGATACATGTGAGGAAGACTAATTTAAAAGAACAAAGAAAGGAATACAGGGTAAAATTACATAGGAGGACAAGGAAGACGGACAGAACCTAAAAGGCACCCCAAGTGGGGCACATGCTTTGAGAAAACTACTGATACTATACCATGATTTTAGGGGAAAATTCCTCAAAACAAAAGGATAGCCAAGAGCTATGAATGTATTTACACTAAAAGAAAAACTTGACTGAGAACCTTAGAATAAGACCCTAAATGCAGACTTAACGTTTTTTTCCTTTTGGGTACAAGGGCCGTATGTATACAGCCCATTGTTTGCATTTCTAGCTGTGCAATAAGTGAGGTGGCACACTGTGTCACCCAAGCAAGCAGTCACGGACCTGGTCGCTGTGTATATTGAATTCTCTGATCCCGAAGTGAACAGGTCTACCAGGTGGCACATGAGAATTTTCCACTGCCTATAGACCGGGCCCTCGCGCCCATGAAAAGTAAATGCAGTTCTTTACAAAGAACTTGGTGGCTTCAAAGGAAAAACTACAGCTTTAATCTCATCTCCATGAAAGTTGAAAAGGATTAGTTGCTGCCAATTATGAAATGCTTCTATTGTTGGCTATTTGGTGGTGAGGTGTCATTCTTAAAAACTGGTTTCACTGATAATTACGCAGCATAAGGTTTAAGTTCTAACTTCTCCGAGATCTGGTCAGCCGTTTCTCAGGTTTGAAACAGAAGTAGGCTCTTTGCAAAACTATATTCTTAAGACCCTACCTGCACACACCAAGTTCTGATTTTGGAAATCAAAAACTCTCAGTGAAAACATCATGATTAATCTAATTAGTGAATTGGATCCCTTTAAGAATTGTTTTAAGTAATACTTAATAAAGAATGAATCATTTCTTTAATAGCCAAGCCAAAGAGCTTGTGGAGTTTCCTCTCCTCACCAGCCCCCACCCTGATCCCATGAATCGAGTTGTTCAATAACACAGTTGCGAAATGTATTTGCAAGAGCTAAACAAACTCAAACACATAAAGGACATGTTAAGCATCCGGTGAGCTGTGAAATAAGTAACCCTTGTGTTATAGAACAGAAGAAAAAAAGAATAATTGTGAACTAATCCAAGTAAACAGGACGTGCTGTCATGATTACTTTAAAGTCAAACACAAGGATCTGGCAATCTGAATCAGGAAAGAAAATAAGAAAAAGCTGCCCTCCGCCAGCACTCCAGAAGAGTGCCAGTCCCTGTAGAAGCGTGTCGAGGGAAGTGAGCTGGGGACTGACCGCTGCACGGACCCTGGTTCCCACTGCCCACCTCCTTGAGGCTTCACTCTGTGGTGTGGGCAGTCACTCATTCATTCCACAGATATGTGCTGGTGAACGGGAAAAACAAAGACCCTTGCTCGCCTTGATTTAGCAACGTGTGGAAAGAACCTTTGCCAAGACAAAAGGATGCAGTTCTAACTCTTGTTCAATTACTTATTAAATCTGTGACCATGAGCAAGTTAGAGCCTAGGCTTTCTCATGTGGAAAAGGTCTTGTAAACAACTGCCTGTGTTTGATGAAATAAAAGCACTTGTAAAATTATAAGTAGTGATAAATATTAACTTGCTGTGTTTTCCATCTATTGGAGAAGGGCTCTTAAATCCCCAACTGATGGCTGTTGGAGAGCCTTGTTATAGAAAGGGATGACTGGTGATTCCATCCTCTCCTTTGCTCTACTGCCCATAAAATGGGCCCATGAAATACTTTGCACCTCTGACAGTGATGGGCACACACTGCAAGCCAGGCCCAGCATGTCACATCGTCAGAGCTTCAGGATGGTGAGAGCGGAGCAATGGCAGCTCTCTCTACCATGTGAAGAAAGCTGGGCTGGGAGCGCTAAGTAACGCTCTGCTTCTCTAGCAGAGCCGGGAGACAAAGAGAACTCTGATGGAGTGTGAACTAGTTCTAGTCTTCTGGAGACTTCTTAGCCCTTGTGTCCCACAACTGCCTCCAGGTCTCATCCCTTTGTGTGTGTGAGAGCTAACTTGGGTTGGTTTCTATCACCAGTGCAATGGCTGGCTCATGGAAAAGGCAGAGACACTCACGTGGTTTTTGCTTTTGGATTAAGACTACCTACAGCAAGGCTTGGGGCTGCAGAAGTGGCCAGAAGTCTTCTATAAGGGATATTCAAAGCCACAGTCCCTGGCTTTCTTAGAGAAGGGATGGAGGCTGATTTTTTGACAGGGCTGTGTTGGTTGCAAGAGGGAATTGAGGTTGTGGTCCTCTGGTCTCAGTCTGCGCTCAGGCCCCTGAAGCTGTGCCATCCTGACCTAAAAGCCACAGTTAAGATATTAGAGCTATAAACAGGATATTAGGCCTGGCATTGCAACCTACTAGGTTGTGACTTTGAGCCATTCATACAGCCTTCCCAGGGCTGACTGCCACCAATAAAGTAAGGTCTCACATTGCAAAGAATTGGCAATTCTTGAATTGGCTCTCATGAAAATTTACCAGAGGTGTCAAACTCATTTTCACCAGGGGCCACATCAGCCTGGAGGTTGTCTTCAAAGGGCTGAATGCAATTTTAGGACTGTATAAGTGTAACTACTCCGTAACTAGAGGCAAGGAGCTCAGCGCTGCCACCGGGTAGACACAAGATGCCGGCCAGATAAAACAAGGTGGAGGGCCGGTTTCGGCCCGCGGGACTTGTGTTTGCCCCCTGTGATTTAAACTAAACAAAAAGTCACCTGAGAAATGTTATACAAAGAATGGATAGGTAGATACTTAGATGAAAATAGTCAGTCGAGACTATGTTTATTTTTAATAATAACATTTACAATGGCAATAATGAAGCATACAGCATTACTATATGACAGGTACTTTTCTAAATGCATTACCTATGTTAATTCATTTAATCTTCACCTCGACTCCATGACACAGATACTACTATTATCCCCATTTTATAGTTAAAGAAACCAACACACAGCAAAGTCAAGTAACTTGCCCAAGGCTACACGGTGAGCATGTCAGACAGAGGAACTTATTCGTGCATTAGCGTCCAAAATCCAAGCTCTTAAAACTAAGCTACACATCTATTGTTAAATGCACCTACTCTCTCCCTGGCACAAAATAGAATTCAGTAAATGCTTATTAACTGTTAGCAGATGAATAAAGTGACCTTCATGAAGTCATTGAAAGCAACCAAGTGATATATTTTTCAAATATATATCCGGAGGGTCCACGGAACAAAATATTCTCTGCAGGGGATACTTTGCAGCCACACTCACAAATGCACAGTCGTTTCTTTCTTTTCTTTTCTTTTTTTTTTTTTTTTGAGAGAGGGCAAAGGAGGAAGAAAGAAAGAAAGAAAGAAAGAGAGAGATCAATGTGTGGTTGTCTCTTGTATGTCCCAACTGGGGACCTGGCCCACAACCCAGGCATGTGCCCTGACTGGGAATCGAACTGGTGACCCTTTGGTTTGCAGGCCCGCACTCAGTCCACTGAGCCACACCAGCCAGGACTGCACAGTCACTTTGTCATGCTTTGCCTGGAGTTCTTAGCACATTATATCGAGGGCCAAGTAAGCTCTGTTAGTGGTAAGACAACCTTTGTGCAATCGCCTTGGAAACTGCAGAATGGCTTTAGACAAGCAGTCCCACCTCAGGCCAATGTGTAAAATCATACTAAATAAACTACTGGAGACAAAGAGGAACAGAAGAATATGGTCACCAAAAATACTCACTTTTCCCCCATTCATTAAGTAAAGGCACTATTTCCTGTCTCATGAGAGCCTTAAATGGTGACTTTCTTAGCAGCCAGAGATTTGGCAGAAGTATCTTCTGTATCTAGTGTCTATAATTTGGACAATGTCCTTACGATAAGATCTATTGAAGACTGTGTATTAAGTAAATTGGAATTTAGATCAAAATAAAATTTTGATAAGGAATCTCACTGTCCCTTTAAGCAAGATCGGATTTTCCTACATTACCTTTACTGTGAAGAATTATGTTGCCAGAATCGAACTCCGTGGTTTAGAAAGCCACTCCCTCACTGGAATGCTGAGATCAAGTTTATTAATCCGCACCAGCAGAGCTTATCTGAGCCATGGAAAAGGCCATTGTAATGATTATCTACAATGTGGTTTTACAAAACAGCCAAAGTTTAGCAACTTGCACTTTTATTGTCTAATGGCTTCAAAGACCTAAGGAACAAAATGGTTTAAAGATTAATTGAAACTCAAATCATGACAACTGGCAGGGTTTGGAAAATTTAGATTATAAGGACTACCTACCGATAGCTCCCATGTGATCAGAACAATAGCTGTGGAAAAAAACTATTAGGTCACTGCACATACCCATCCCCCTGCCGGTTCTAGAGAAGCAATTAGAGCCTCCCTTTGCTCCCACTGCATCGCTCTGTGGAGGGACGGCCTTAACTCCTGGTGGTGTAGCCAGGGGGGCTGGGGTGAGGGGTAGGGTGCTGTCAATCAGCCTGTTTGCCTGCTGGTGGGGTGGGGGTGGGCAGTCTGCCCCAGCTGCACGCTGGGCTTAGCCTGGGGTGTGCTCACTAGTGGATCTTAAACAGGACCTTCTGGGACTCTTATTTTGCAGAACTTTCCCCCTGTGGAAATGTGGCCACAGGAGCAACACTCTCCAAGCCCTGAGAAGATGGAAACACCCCACACAGGGGACAGTCCACTGAGTTCGGCCCTTGGAGAGCCCCGCTGTGCCCTGCCTATTCGAGCTCAGACGTCTCTCCAGTCGCACCAGGACTCGGGGGACAAGTGCTCACTAGTCAGATGGCGTTTGAATTATCTGGGCAAGGTGTGAGAGTAGGTGGATGTAACCCCGCCTGGATGGAAATGCAGACTTTCTGTGTTAGAGACTGCACTAGAGGCACAAGGAAGTCCCTACAGTAAAGATAATCCTAATGTCAGAAAGAGGTGGTGCAAGCCAGAAAGGGAGGTTTGGAGAGATCAAAACGATTCACCCTTACCCCCGCCCATAAAAGTAACTGATAAAAGCCGAACTGAAAAGGTGACTTCTTCCTGCCCCTTCTGAAGGTTGAATAGATAAGAGT
Organism: Micronycteris hirsuta; assembly: GCA_004026765.1. Taxonomy (NCBI): domain Eukaryota; kingdom Metazoa; phylum Chordata; class Mammalia; order Chiroptera; family Phyllostomidae; genus Micronycteris; species Micronycteris hirsuta. Next base: position 21,689 of record PVJI01001441.1, read on the forward strand.
GATCCAGAGATGCTAGACTGGAGATAAATTGCTGACCACGGGCCCCAAATTAGACAGCTTCAGGGGCATTCCATACAGACAGTACAGTCCACACTATAGCAGAAACCTAAGGGGGAGAGCTTTGGGTTTCATTTCAAACTTGTAGATAACTTACTCTTTTACAAAATTATTATTCAAATATTCTATAACCCCACATAGACTATAAACTCCTCAAGGGTTCAGATTAAGCCACTCCTTTCCCTGTGCAGCCTCGAACTCCTCTGAACTGTGCCCACGGCCATTATTGGAGCCGGCTTCAGAAATGGCCCGGGGGGGCCCCCCTCCTGTACCCCACACTGCGGCAGCGTCTTGCACACAGTTCCCAAGTTGGTTTGTGTGAATCGTAGGGTATAGCGCAAATAAAAGGATGTCATTCGGAGATGAGGTTATAAAAGACTGTGGCTTCCTTTTGTTTCTCTCTCACCCTCTCTCAATCTCCCAGTATCTCTCTCTCTGTTTCTCTCTCTTACACACACACGTACACACACACACACACATCACGTGCTCTGGGAAAAAGCAGTGTGCCTTGTCTGAGCAGCCTGACAGAGAGGCCCACAGGACCCCACACTGCAGGCCCACCCACAGCAGCGTGGAGCTGAGGGCCAATGATAGCCACGTGAGCGACTGCGCGGGATGCCAACCCAGGAACTCCAGTTGAGCCCTGACACGACTGCAGCCCCAGCCAACTGCCTGGCAGTGCTCTCCTGAGAGACTGAGCCAGAGCCACCCTGGAAAGCTGCACCTGAATTCCAAATAAGTTGCTACATTGTAGGGCAACCTTGTTACTCAGTAACAGATAACTCATAACTACACAGCCTTTATTCCTTTTCATAGGAGGCACTCTACAAGACTCTCTGGACTACAGGCGTGAGAGAGGCAACTGGGGACACAAACAGCCGATGACAAGTCCAATTGCATTACCAATTTTTCTCAGTGGCCCAGATCTAAATTTCTGTCCAGCTACCCCTGGACCTAAACCATCTTCCCGCCTCCTGGGGAAGACAGTGTGGTCCTTTTCTAGTTTGACACCTAATTTCAGTTGAAGATGAACTGTGTTCATGCAGTTTGCTGAAAGCTGGTTCCCCTCCTGCCTGCATTGCATGAGATGCCCCAGTTACACGTTCACTAATTCATTCACTTAACAAATATTGAATGAGTGCCACTGTTCTCGGCGCTGGGGATACACAGTGAGCAACACTAATAAGGCTTTGGGAGCTTGCATCTAGCATACTCTCCTGAAAAGCTGTATCTCCCTAACTATAGAGCCGATCTCTCAAGCTCTTCTACTAGCTCCCTGGGCTCTGAATCCCCATCTAAGCTCTTGCTTATGGGGACCCAGCACTAGACAACCTTTCACTGGCAGGCTGAAAGACACTTCTGTAAGAGGCAGCGCTTATAACCAAGACAACTGTGTAACGCAGTTATGGGCACATACCTTGCTTCCGTCCCTATAATGCATATGATCTATGGCATTTAATAGTGTTCCTTATACCATTAAGTTTCCATAAATCATTTTTTATTAGCTGATAAACATTCTAATGTAGCTTTTACTGCCCAACATCCAACTGGATCTCCACCACACAGATCAGTAAGATACTGATAAGGGACTCAAGAGTTGGACAATTTTAGTTTAAGGTATATAGTTATAAACCTAGTAGGTAATGCATATGTTAAAGCTATTGTTCCAAGAACTGAAGGTATGACCCACCCTGATGCCAGACCATAAACAGTTCCACCTTTGTGCTTCAGGAGGACTGCAAGCAATTCACGATGGCATCCGAGCCATTGTGCCTCAGAGTGAGATGACCACCGCCCAGGACACAGCTAAAGACCACCGCTCAGGGCGAGAATGCTGCAGTTTTTAATCCAATTCACTTCTCCCGGAATTCCAAACCCCTTACCTGCACTTTGCTCTCCTTATAAAAAGGGCCATTTTAGAATGGCATTTAAGACAGTCCATTAAACCTACAAACCTACCATCCTCTCAGATCGTCGATCATCTGAATAAAGAGCCCATAAAGGTTCAATCCCTGTCTCTGCTTATTGGGTTTTGTATGTGACAGGCAGCACAAATGCTGGGTTTTTTTCTGATTTCAATACAACCAATTCACTTAAATAAAAATTGGACAATAAATGGTGTCTAAAATGCAGACCTAATTATATTTACGTGTCTCAGATGCTTTTTCCAATGACCTTGGCTCATTTTTTGTTTATCTTCTCCCAAGAACATGCCTGTAGATTTTAGAGAGAGGGGAAGGGAGGGAACAAGGGGAAGAGAGAAACATCAGTGTGAGAGAAAAACATAAGTTGGTTGCCTCTCATCTGTGCCCTGGTCAGGGCATACCTGTAACCTAGGCATGTGCCTTGATGGGGGATCAAAACTGCAAACTTTCAGTTTACAGGATGATGCTCCAACTGACTCACACTGGCCAGGGCCCACCTTAGCTCATTTTTATTCCCACATACACTCTAAGTTGGAGGAAAACTCAGGTTTCCTAGGTCACTGCACCCAGAAAATAAATATATAGTCAAAATGACGATCACAAAACAGTATTTTCTGACTCTGCCCCAGTCAGCCTCAGTTCTTCCTAATAAGTATGAGAAGTCTCCAAAACTGCTTCCTCTGCAGGCTTCCACAAACCAGGCTTCACGTGGCCCCTGTTTGGTGCCCTGCTTCTCCTGTCCTAGATAGAGGGTGATATTCTTGGTCACCAACCGTGGACCCCAAAAGCAGCAGCCACACCCGATGCACAGTAAGAGCGCACTGCCCCATGCTGAGAGTGCAGGCTGCCAAGCCAAGGCCGCGATCTGAGGCTGCGACGCCCCTTTGGGCAAATCTGCTGGAACTGCTCCATAGGAACCAGGGACTAGTCAGAATATTAGGGGTTGATTTGAGGGGGCACCCACCATGTCACCCCCCCGTTTCTAGCATTGATCTCCCTTTCTTCCTGGGAATAAATTTTTTTCCAGGAGACTCATGAACACGGCATTTTCAATACCTTCTTTTGCAAGTTTTTCAGACGCATTCACATGTGCCTGAGTGCTGGGTGAATTTAGGCTTAACCTAAGACCCCTGACTTCAGGGTATCCTAGGAAAACTAGTCTGGGAACCAGATTAAGCTGTATATCTGCAGAATAATAGCTATTTGTGAAAGTTGCCAGAAAGGCTGGAAAGCCTAACTTGGAAAAAGTACACAGATCAAAAATGGAATTTTTTCATTCACCGTACTAGAATTTATCAACCAAAACCTATTTCCTGCCTTCAACATTTCAGATATAAAATTTTCAATCCAAACCAAACAGGTTTAACACCATATTCAGTAGGTTATTTTTTTTTTAGAAAGCCTTTGAAATATATAATTACAAGGTCAACCCCATTATAAGGAAGAAAGAGAAAAATTTCCTTCAGAGAAACTGGATTTCTTAGTTACTAGGACTGAAACTATTTTGTTGGTATTATGTTCAGCTGCAATTTTAAAACAACAAAAATAGTCCTCTGCTGTGGTTCAGAGTGTAAAGAGGGTTTTAGCTAAACAGTTAAGCCTGGGAACGCAAGCTGCATTCACCGCTGTTTCGTTCACCCTGCTTACTTGTTTCTTGGCTGGGTTCTATTCATTTCCCTAAGGTTGCATCGTATAAGACAATTTTTTCATAAAAAGATAAATTTTGAATTAAATACACTTCAAGATAAAGTCATTAAGAACATTAGTTAAACTATATAACCCAGTGCTAGGGAAAACAAAATTATGGGAATAGGTTCAAAATGAAGATGACCAGGGTATTTCACCTTGCTGAAAAATAAAATAAAATAAAAATTAGAGGGCCCCGGCTGGTGTAGCTCAGTGGATTGAGCGTGGGCTGGGAATCAAAGGGTCCCGGTTCAATTCCCAGTCGGGGCACATACCTGGGTTGCGGGCCAGGTCCCCAGTGAGGGCCATGTGAGAGGCAACCATACATTGCTGTTTCTCCCTCTCTTTCTCCCTGCCTTCTCCTCTCTCTAAAAATAAATAAATAAAATAAAATAAAATAAAAATTAGAGGGATATACATTTGTACTATCTTATGCAACAAATGGAGTATGCAATTCTGCCTTTTCTTTTTCAGTAGCTCATAAAAGGACTATCTGTTATCTATATGCTATATTGACCTGTTTTTGGCTTTTTTTTATTTTAAAAAATTTTTTAAAGATTTTTTTACTTATTTATTTTTAGAGAGAGGGGAAGGGAGGGAGACAGAGAGGGAGAGAAACAGCAATGTATGGTTGCTCCTCACATGGCCCTCACCTGCAACCCAGGCATGTGCCCTGACTGGGAATCAAACCGGAACCCTTTGGTTCCCAGCCCATGCTCAATCCACTGAGCTACACTAGCCAGATGTTTTTGGCTTTTAAAAAACTAGTCCTTATAGGTTTGGGCCCCTTTCTCTGATAAACATATGCATTCATTTTAAATAATGAAATTGTAACTATAGTCAGAACTATCAAATATATAAATAATAAATCTTGAAAAAGAATGGCTAAAAGAATTGCAAAGCATTTATAGAAATTGTTTCAGGATACAGGAAAGGGCAATTTTTGTTTTCTTCTTTACACTCTGCTACTACATGATTTTTTTTCTATAAAAAACAGGTTTTCATTGGAAGAGAAGGAAAAGGAGAATACCCGCCCAGCCCTGCTGGTGTGTGTGCCCCTCCCCTTCGGAAGAGCACCGGAAGCTCCCACAAAACAAACACCTGCTCATTCAGGTGCTGATGCTCAGCTCCGCGGAGGTATCTGAAATGCTACACACACAGGGGCCAGGGAGGACCATGCGGACTGTTCTCTTGGTTTTGTACACTAACAAGAGCCATGAACGATGGAGGGTTCATGTCTGTTTCTGCTAACAGAAGATGACCATCCCATTTAGAATGTAACCAGCAGAGTGTAGCTTTACAGCCACTCTCTTCAAAGGAGAAAGGGCCACAAGGCCAGGATGGACCGTGATGAGAGAAGAGCAGCATTCAAGGCAGCAAATACACATCTACTCCAGAACTTTGGACTTTGTGGTAGGCATTTCTGTCAATAAAGGTCTGTATCTACTGCTTTTCAGAACACTTCCATTTTATATCATAGTCCATCCATGAGCTACGGGTTCAGAATACAGCCTCGTGGTTCACTAATCTTGTTTCCCTGCTTCCAAACAGAAAGGAATAAATGGACCCATTGCATGTCTGTGGAAATGTTTTTAAAAATCTGGATGTACAGTCATGTTCACTGTAAATGTAAATAGCATGATATCAGAATAGAGAAGGTATAAGATGATTTTAATGGTATACAGACATTAATGAAAGCCAATTTGCAATTAGGTGATTAACATAAGAGCCAGTGGTAACAAGCCATGTGTTCTTATTCCAAACAGCTTTGCTACAAATTGCTGTTGAAAGTTTCTCCATGTATTTTCTCTTTGTATTTTGACTGCACAGTGATAATATAAGGTAATTGCCCAGCAACTGCAAAATGCTGCATGTTACTTCATGCAAGCCATTTAGCAACTATGTCAAGCAACCATAGGGGAAACCTGTTGAATTACAAGATATAACAGCTTGCGTTACCCAGCTGTAGTTTCTCTGGTTAACCATGAACTAAAGGTTTATTCCTAAAACTCCTATTTGTCCCAGGTTGTGCCCTGCCAGCTGCCAGGGCTGCAAGGACTCTGGGTGAGTGCTCCTGCAGCTTTACGTATGGAGGGATGTTCCCTCATTTCTCTGTGTTGGGTACCAAGCAAGGCTTGGCTGCAAATTGCTACTTGGACCCCCCCTAGTTTTGGTTAGCAACATCCTCAAGATTCTGCTCCTCATGGCCTCTACACAGAGACCAAAACTATAATTGTTGATGACAGCCTCCACTGAGGAATAAACTAAATAGAGCTTCCTGAGCAGCTCATTGAAGCAAACACATGCATACCTACACATACTCACTGTAAGTAATGTAGTTTGGAATTACTCCCTTCTCAAATTCTTTCTAAGCTTTCATCATTAAAGAATGGTGACTCATTTAGCTATGTGTAACTAAGAATAATATAGGAGCCTTGTTCTTAGGTGTGTCCTCTTCGTTCAGTTACTATTTTGCTATTGCTCTTCCTAATTTGCTGTGGAACAGATACTGATACTTAAGAGAAAGATACCCCTCCCCTCCCGGGCTCTCCGTTAAATACTTGCTTCTGTGAATGAGTCCTCTCCCAGGCTCCCTGACTTTTGAGAATTGACTTCCAGGCTGGACGCTACTGTGAGGGAGAAAACAGATCCCATTGTGCAGGGATGGACCACCTCGTGGAGCGCTTCCACCAGCTACAGCTTCCGTGGGCCTATGGTTCAACTGCTTCCCAACCACAGATGTGGCGGTTACTACTGTTATGTCTCAAAGAAACCTCAATCTTTTTCATTTTTCCCCATGGGGCTTAGGGGTATGAGCAGTGATCGAAAGTTTAAGTGGAACTCTTAGATCAACATTAGAAAACGTTTACTTTATCTGAAAGTTGCATTCTAAAAATTAATCAGGACCCTGACCAGTTAGCTCCATTGATGAAAGTTTATCAGGTTAATAGATTTCACAGTGGAGAGAAATAACAATGAGGGTTTTCTGGACTCGTGAAAGTTTCAGTATTTTGTTTTCATAAGGGCTTATTTTTAACACACTCCTGCCTTGAGTTCCTGAGCTAAAGAGACATCCCAACAAGCCTGTCCAAATCCACCGCATCTTCAGCACCAACTCTACCCCGCGGGGCTTCTTTCCATACTTCCTGTCTTGGTCAATATGCCCCAGTCCTCCAAAGCACCCAGACCTGAAACTACATACAGTCTCCCTTGACTCCTGCTCACAGGCACCCACACACATTACAGGCAGCAAAATGCTGCCTGTTTAGAACTGTAAGGACAGGAAGGACATACCCATTTTTTTCAAATACCCAGTGGCAATGACATATTTACCCATTAAAGCACATGTATTTCTTTGTTTTGCCTGGAATTAGTTTACATCAATATGATAACTTATCTCAGGGTCATGAAAATATTCCACTGGCTTTTGATGGCATCAGAAGAACCCCTGAAATATGAATGTAGATCAGACTTGAAGTTAAAATGTTCACATGTGATTGACCTTGGATATGGGCACAGTGACAAAGGTCTGCCACTGAAAGCAGTAAAATATTTTTAAATATCTGCTCTCTTGCTCAAGTTGGAGGCTTATCACAACCAGGACTGAGCCTTCGATGGTTATGAACTGTTAGTTACAACCTGGATGTGTTATAACGGGGAAAACAATGATCTCATATGGAACACATTTCTCTTTGTTCAGTTAAATTCAGTTTGCTTCATAAACCAATATACAAACCATGGAATTACCGTTGGCAGAAAGATGGGGAATTGCCAGCATAGCCTACCTACAAAATCGCTCTTGCCTCCATCTGCCTTGCCCCATTTCAATTGCTATGGCCCTAGTTTACTTCCCTTCCTTTAATCTGGGCTGTTATAAAAGACTTGAAACTAGACTTCCACCTTTTTTGCCTCTCTTGGTTATATATTGGTTGGCCAAAAAGTCCATTATGTTTTTTCCACAAAATAAAAACACAGTTTCATTTTCACCAATAACTTTATTGATCTGGATATTTTGAGCATGTCAGCTACCTCCTGCTACTGGCTTCTCATGGGCAGAGGCCAGGGGTGCTGCCAAACACCTTCCAATGCATAAGCCAGCCCATAGCAAAGAATTATTTGGCCAAAATGCCTATAGTACCAAGAAACTTCGCAAACCACTTTCGACCATTTGATTAGTCACAAGACCTTCTCCATATGCTGCACAAATCTTTTTGTTTTGTGTTTCAGCTGTGTTTTTACCTTTCTTGAAATAATAAAGCATAATACACTGAAAATGTTGCATATTTTCTTCCCTCTCCAATATTAAAATGGCTGCACAAAAATTCACCATTTTTGATAAGTTTTTTAAAATGCATGCTGATATGACAGCTGTCACAATACAATCTAACAAAATTGTTTCAAATGAAGTTAGACAACCAAGCACTACTGGAGCCATCGTACAGAAAAAACATAATGAACTTCTTGGCCAAACCAATACATTCCTGCTCAACTAATCCTGATCAAAATCATCAATACATCTCGATTAACACCCTAAGTACCAAATCCTGTACCCTGGCATTTAAGTGCTCTGAAATATAGCTGCAACCTCCAAGCTAGGCCTTAATTTTCATTACTGCCCCCCAAAATGCCTATGTTCATCTAGATGTACTGCTTCCTACTATGAATTATAGCAGTTAGACATAATTATCTGGGTTGTTACTTCTATGGGTTCAGATTCTGACTCTGGGCTTATTAGCTCTGTGATTTTAAGCAAGTTCTTTAACCTCTCTGAAATTTACTGATAATCTCCTGACAGCATCAAAATAACTCAAAATAATAATAATAATAATAATAATTATTATTATTATTATTATTATTAAAAGTGCTGTTCAGTTTCTTGCCTCTCAAATTTGCTCATTCTCTTTCTCTGGGTTAAATACTCATCCTTCTTTTTCCATCTCCCTGGAGGGCTGTCCAACCTACGCCCACAGGTCACATGCAACCCGGGGTGGCTGTGAATGCAACATGAAATCATAAATTTACTTAAAACATTATGAGATTTTTTTGTGATTACATGTCACAATGTATTCAGTGTGTGGCCCAAGACGACAATTCTCCTTCCAGCGTGGCCCAGAGACGCCAAAAGTTTGGACCCCCTGCTAGAGCACTGGGTGTCCAAGTGTCGTCTCTGAAAAAGCAGTATGCTGATCACCTGAGAACTTGTAGAAACATATTTCCAGGCCCCAACTCAGACGCGTTAAATCAAAAATGTTGAGCGAGGCCTAGCAATCTGAGTTTTAACAACTCCTCCAGGTGACCCCGATGCACACTAAACCTCGAGGCGCAGGATCCACCCCGAACGCTGCCACCTCAGCGTTTCCCTCTCGCTGCCAGGTACGCGTCTCTCCCCATCCGCACCCTCAGAGCGCTGCCTACAGTCTCCCAGCATTCGTCTTCTTTGTGTGGCCTGTGCCGTGTGTGTGCATTCACCTTCTTTTCCACCTTCCCCTTGCTGAATTCTGAACTTTCCACACGAAGGAACTTTGCTTACTAATCTTCAAGTAGGAAGCAAGGCTTAACAAAGTTTCTTCCAAATACTTCTTTGACTAAATTGAATCAAATTATTTTAATACTCAAGGTATTAGAGACTTAATAAAGAACTAGAAATCAAGGAAAAATTTTCTTTTTAATGCCTGCAGGTGTACCTCGTTTTATTGCGCTTAACTGTATTGCACTTTGCAGAGATTGTTTTTTACAAATTGAGGGCTCATGGCAACCCTGTACAGAGCAAGTCCATTGGCATGGTTTCTCCAACAGGTTCAGGTGGTGGTTAGCATTCTTTAGAAATAAAGGGTTTTTTAAATTAAAGTATACACATTTCTCAAGCATAATGCTATTGCACACTTAATAGACTACAATATAGTTTAAACATAACTTTAATATGCACTGGGAAACCCTGAAATTTGTATGACTCACTTTATCGGGATATTTGCTTTACTGCAGTGGTCTGGAACCCAATCTGCAACATCTCTGAGGTATGGCTGCATTAAGAAGCCCCATGTGGGGAAACATAGTAGCAATGCGGATTGAATGCTTCAAGTTCTTCATTGGAAGCAGAGTTTCAAGATAGGCAGAGGGGTTAGGGTTCCATCCCTACAATCATCTCTTCATTCCTTGATTCTATAGTGTGAGTCATTTTTCAAACATAATTTTCTAAATGCATGGGTGGGGGTAGCTAATATCAAGGGTTGAGGCAAAATGAATATTTAAGTCTGGTATTTCTATAAAAGTACTTTCTATTTCATTTGCCTACAGAAGGTATATACAATGTTAATTTTTTTTCCCAGTTTGCTTAAGTAATTTCGAACTTGAAAACGAAGCCAAGCTTGGCCTATTAAATTGCAAATCCATGAAAACAACATAGTCTCCATTCTTTCTGAATGCATGGAATTTGTCATATACCAAAGGAAAGAAACAGTAGTTATTTTTTAAAGCATCATTCACTAATTAGTACCAATAAGTAATGTTTTAAAAGAAGAAAAGAAAAAGGAAATAGAAGGTCCCTAGATTTTTCAAATCATGGATGCACAGCTGTATATATGTTAATGAGATTATTAGGAACAAAAATACACGATTTATTGGATGCTTGATATCACCTAACTTGATAGCTGGGCAGTAATTGAACAAACACAAGCCTATTTTTCAAGCAGTTTATAAGTCAGCATGGTTTTCAAATGATGGAAAAGGAATCCATTGTTACAGTAAAAATGTGATTTCTTTTGATCTAGTACTTTGGCTACACAATTTACTTTCCTTGGAGTCACCTTTAAATTCTCCACACAGCCTGGACTCAGATGTAATCAAAGAGCATGCCGTCGCCCTGTTCTAACCGAAGCTATCAGATGGTTGTTTTCTTTCCCCCTCTGGCAGAGTCCTGTGCTGCTGCCCTGCTCGGTGTAAGGCATAGGCCTATGAAACAAAATACGTACAAGTAACGATGGTTAAAAGACTCTCCTGCCTTTTAAACTGTTTCACAACCCTAGTATCTACTTTCTTCAGTCGTTATGTGAGGAAAAACAATAGCCGTGTTAATGACAGAATGCTAGAAGTAGTTGCCTGGCAGATAAATTCCAACCCATCCAGTCCATACAACCTCTAATAGCTACTTTTATTGTTTCCTATTTTTGAGGCTGTTGGCTTTAAAAATTACTTCTAAAAGGATCTACAAAGAGAGCTCTTGGCAAAATCCTAAGACACCGAAAGTGTTTTTGGAACACTCTGCTTGCTGTGGCTGGTTATGGAACAAGACTATAGCAGAGATTTTAGTGACGCCCACACATGAGTCACGGAATGAATAATCAGCACACAAAACTCTATTCACCTGCTAGCAAAAGCCAAGCAAAAGAAACGATCCTAGAATTCTTATCTTCATGATAATTACCCTTAGTTTAAAAAAAAAAAAAAAGGAGGGGGAGAGAGGAGGTTGTCATATAACTAATAAAATGTTAATATAAAAGAAGAGCTTCCTTTTGGAAAGAGCACTAGAGAAAATGCAAGCTGAATTGCAGAGATCAAATGCAAATTATAAAAACAAGCAGAGATCAACTGAAAATGTTATTGTAAATGAAATAAGCCAGACCCAAAAGTACAAATATCATAGGATTCCACTAATAAGAGGTACCTAGAACTGGCAAATTCATAGAGTCAGAAAGATTATTTTAGTAATTTGTTTGGACAGGTCCATTTCGGCATCAATTCCGACTCTCTGCTGACAAGGCAACTCTCCTCCTCATGGTACAGAGGCTACCAGGGACCGGGGAAAAGGAGAATGGGAAGTTCAATGTGCACAGAGTTTGTCTGGGATGATGAGAAAGTTCTGGAAATGGATAGTGGTGATGGTAGCACAACCCTGCAAATGTACTTCATGCCGCTTAACTGTACACTTTACATTGGTTTAAAAAGGTCAATAGTTTTGTGTGTATTTTACCACAATCAATATACATAATGAAAATAAGTAAGCAAACAAAAAGAGTAAGCAGGGAGACCCTCTGACACAATGACTGATGTTAGAATGAACCTGGGAAAAAGAAAAAAAAATTTCAGAACTAGAACAAAGACAAAATTAAACTGGATTCTCATCTGCAGAATTACATCATGTTTTCCGCCCAGGAAAAAAACAGAGCAGAAAATCAGCTAGCACTGAGTAGTGCCACTTTGAAATGGGAGGTGACCGTAATTAGGACTGATGAAATAATATCTTGTGTATTTGCAGTACTTTTATTAAAGTCACTGTATTCCTTAGACAATCACCCTTACCTGTGAAGAGGAAAAACAAGGAAGGGACTGTCACTAAACAGCTGACTGAAGAGGAAAACAGAGTCTGTGCCACAAAGTCCAAGGATACTGGGTTAAAGCACAAAATAGTACTTAAAGCCCAATAAAGGGGCAACACGCGAAAATTAGAAAATCTGGCCCTATAAGGTTTGTCCAACACTTGAGATTCAGCAACTTAGGGAAGTCAGGGAAGGTTTTTAGAAATATTTCAACACACAGTAAAAAGTGATGGGTAAGCATACTCCAAGGTCACAGAAAAACATTTACTTTTGTTAATAAAGAGTTTACTATAAAAAAATACCTTCCCTGTATTTGTGAAAGCAGACCAGCAGCAACAGCACCTCCAGGGACTTGTTCCAAAGGCCAGTTCCCAGGCCTCGCCCCAGAGCTGCTGCCTGGGAAATTCAGGCAGTGGGGACCAGCAGACCCTCCAGGTGATTCTAATGCTAAAGCTTGAGAACCAGGGCCTTCAGAAAGAACCGGAACAGAGGTAGTTAGCAAGGCCTGCAGAGGGTTAAGGAGACAACCCAAGGGAGGACCAGGGCAGGCTTCTTGCTCGAGGCAGCTGCTCGGGAAAGCAGGGAAAACACTGAAGCCCCCAGGAGGGTTTTCTTCTCCTCCCCCAGGAGGCGTTCTCACTGGACTCGGGGGAACTCCTTGTCTGCTGCGAGAGTTGGGAAAGCAAAGCTGCGGAGAAATGTGAACAGTGACCTGCTAACGAGACAGCACAAGGACTCTTCCTGCTTTCCCATACCTGCTCCCTCTCCTTTCCCTCTGCATTTCTCCTTACTGAGCATGTATCTGCAACTTATGATGTAGATTCCTTCAAACTTTCAGAATGTGTTTTCACACCTTAGCATTGTCGAGAAGACTTTCCAAATGAGGCTCACCTGTTTTGACTATCCGAGCACAGGCATACCTCATTTTTTTTGCACTTCGCTTTATTGGGCTTCACAGATGTTGCGTGTTTTACAAATTGACCTCCCCCAGCATAAAGATTACGACTTGCTTTAGTGTGGTACTCACTTTATCAGAGTTGCGGGAACCGAACCCGCAATATTGCCAAGGCGTGCCTGTCTTGTACAACACAGTGGTTCAGGTGCAGATTTAAAGCATCTCATCAGACGTGTGGTCCTTTTAATACGTTGCTCTTTTTTCTGTCATAAACTATCTGGAAACAAGAACCATATACAAACTTGTATCAGAGCCCTTTGTTCATACTTAGAGTAGGGTTATGAAACTCCCTTAATCTCAAATATGCTGTCAAATGTTACTTTACAAAATCCACATGTGTATATTTCTTTTATAACTTCACGTTCAATGAATGCTAGTATTTTTCCTTTGTGTTAAAGGCATTCTCACTCTTCTCAAACTGGACTGAGGGTCTAATGTAATTTCCCATTTTTAAGTCTATGGACCTGCCCCTCACCCCCAGGGCCTGCCTGCCCCTTCCCAGGTGTGTAGGCTGCACTTGGGAAGAACAAGACCCAGTAGTCTGTCTTGGTTCACGGACTGCTTCTCAAATCATCTCATGTCCCACCTGATTTTCCAACCTTTTGGCTTGTGGTCTTGTCACTTCTCTAGAGCTTCACACCAATCTCCATATCCTGACATTGTTAATATTTCTTTGGCACATAGAAGAGGAAAAATTCTCCTGCACGCACATAGGGTCTCTGGCTGGGCTTAAGAATTAAACTGACATAAGACAAATTAACAGGAGAAAAGCATGCAAGTTTTATTACAATTTTACATGTGCATGGGGGCCTTCACAAGGGAAGGAAGACCCAAAGAAGTAGCTGGAGCAGAAGGATTTTATACCATTAAGACAAACAATAAATTGTAAGAAATAAGACAAAGGATTTGGGATAGATGCAGTAAAATGTGGGAAATGACTAGATTTATGGAGGGGCAAAACTTGGAGGATAAGATTATTTTAGTAATTTGTTTGGACAGGTCCATTTCAGCATCAGTTCCGAATCTCTACTGGTAAGGATACTCTCCTCCTCACGGTACAGGGAGGGCATCTTTCATGGGAAATTGTATGGCCTGTTTTTAGGTAGAAAAGCTCAAAGAACCCTTCCTGCATCTTCTATATTTTAAGTGCCTTCAGCTCAAAATAATGCGCCAGAGCAGCACGTCTTGGGGTGGCACGTGCTGGACCCCTCAGGTGCCCTTGTGGTGATTTGCACTGGCTCCTTGAATTATGTGTAATTCTGCATGCTCCTGGTAACAACCGAACAAGATCTAGGGAACATCCCATCAAGCTAGCATTTCTACCTGTCTTCCTATAGCAAGCTGGGCACTGGAAACCATTCTTAGAGTCACACCATTTAAACAGCAACAACAAAAAAGTGATTAAATAGAGGTTTTCCATGTAGTTCAAGTGATGGTTCCTACAAAAATAAAAACAGAAATATTTACCCCATGCTGTGCCTGCTGATGGCTAAACTCTGAAGGTAACCTAGGAGAAAGGAAACATAATTTCTAAACCTTTGACAGAAAAGGACATCATTTTTAAATGTCACGAAAATGTGCATTGACTCAGTGTCAGGGCTTCGTGGAAATAAGGTGGCCTGAATAAAGAGGATTAGCTGGTATGCCAAATGGAAAATGTAATGCACTTTTTTCTCCTTCCTATTTTCTTTTAGGTTGACCTTCCTAGAGTCTATGCTTGGGGATGAACTAGGAGTTTTATGTGCAAAAGCAGTATTTTTATGTCCCATTACTGAGGGCAGAAACCAAGACTTCAGCTCCATGTCCCACTAAAAGAGACAATGTTTGTGAGTAGTTCTGTTCCATTCAGTAGTAGTGATAATAAAAACAACAATAATAATGATGATATGATTCTAAGCTAAGCTGTAGTAACAAAAAAAACAACAAAAAGATCTTAGTGCCTAACACCATCAACTTGTATTTCATATTTACACAACATCCCATACAGTCCAGAACCCTTCCTGAGAAGTTCTTCTGTGAAAGTGATTCATTTCTCCAGAATCCTTGCCTGTTACAGCTACACTGTCACCAAGGCTGCTGCCGCAGAGGCAGGAGCTGCAGGAAATACACTGGCTTTTAACTGTCTTGGCCTATAAATGTCACTTCCCCCTCACAGTTCATTGGCCAGAGCTAGTCACATGACTCCAATCTAACTATTATACAAGGTAGACTGGGAAGTATACAAGAACATTGACTATTTGGTGAGCCTTTCCCACAAGTACTAATGATTTATTGATCAGTACTATTTATCTTTATTCCAAGCACTGCGATAGTTAATTTACATGCATCATCTCAGATCCTCAAACTTTCCAGACGTGTGTTACCGCCCTGACCAGTGTGGCTCAGTCGGCTGGCTGCTGTTCCACAGAGCAAAGGGTCGCTGGTTCAATTTCCAGTGCGGGCACATGCTTGGGTTGCGGGTTTGGTCCCTGGTAGGGGTGCATATAAGAGGCAATCGATTGATATTTCTCTCTCACATTGATATTTCAGTACCCCTATATCTCCTTCCCTTCCTCTCTCTCTAAAAATAAATAAAATCTTTAAATCAAATTCTAATTTAAAACAAAAACTAGCCCTGGCTGGTGTAGCTCAGTGGATTGAGCGCGGGCTGGGAACCAGAGGGTCCCAGTTCGATTCCCCGTCAGGGCACATGCCTGGGTTGCGGGCCGGGTCCCCGGTGAGGACCATGTGAGAGGCAACCATACATTGCTGTTTCTCTCTCTCTCTCTGTCTCCCTCCCTTCCCCTCTCTCTAAAATAAATAAATAAAAAAAATTTATAAAATAATAAAATAAATAAATAAATAAATAAATAAAACAAAAACTAATTTCACTTCATAAATGAGTAAACCAAGGTACACAAAAAATGAACTAACTTACATGTATTATCTCAGATTCTCACAGAAATGGTTAAAGGTATGTATTATTAACTCCAATTTATTATTGACGCTCATAAACATAAACAGCTTTTCCAAAATTCAATGACAAATGTGGGATTTGAACTCTGGAATGGGCCCATCTTCTTGCTTCTCCACACGTTGGGTGCCAAGTACAATGCTGTGCTCTGGGAATACCAGAAACAAATGGGAAAGGGGAAGGAGAAAGGCCCGCTTCTGTTCCCAGGACAGCAGATACTGCCGCCAGCACCATGCTCTGGTGCTTGAGGGGGTGTTGACACCTGGACCAGAGATAGAAAGAACAGCACTTCCAAAGGCAAAAAGCTCAAGCACTTGGTCAGAGTCAGGTTTTCTGTGAAGTTAATAGCATTTAAGTTTCAGAATGTCACTTTCATAGGCATCCTCCAAGGTCTTGGGGGGGATGTCAGCAGGATATGCAGAGGATATCATATTTCCATGAAACGTGGGAATCACTTCTCGGCCTTTTGGCTAAGCTCGAGTGCAGTATCTATAAAATATAGAAAAGCCATGTCTTATAACAGCAGTTAGTTAAGACCACTGTCTCCTTCCATTCCTATGTCTTGACTGTCACTTAACTCTTCATGTTGATGGTGGTAACCTTCCTGTAGGCAGGTTTAAGATTTAGTTAAGGAGAAATTGAATACAGTATATATTTATTGTAGCTTAAATGAGATATTCATGTGATTCACGATCATCTCCATGTATAAATAAGGTATTGCTAGCCTCCTACTGTAAGGAATGGTTTTCAGAATATCCCTGATGCCTACAGTGTTGACTCATCTGACACTACCACACAAACGTGCAGAGCTAGAGGTAATACTGTGATATGAACATGTCCTATGACACCCCGCAAGAGAAGTAATTGGGTGAAGAAGGAAACATAGGGAGTCAGAGCTAATCTTTGGAAAATTCTCCCAATCATCAGACTTATAAAATTGTGTAAAACATGCAGCTCCCATAAATGTCTTGTCAAAGTAGGAGCTCTCCTCCTGTCAGGAATATTCTCAATAATGCAGCATATACAATTATAAACCCACCATAATTTTTTCTTTTGATAGCAATTGCATGAAATTAAATTTATTACAATTTCTGCACTTGGAGGAATGCAAAGGAAATACATATGTGAATGAAACTTTTAGAGGTTTCCAAAATTGACAATAACCTATAATTTTCATGACTAATAATGGGTTGTGGAAATCAAACAAACTTTTTAAACTATCAATACTAAATAAAATAATAAATCACACTAGTGAAAAAATTAATTTATTCTATTCTCACTACAAAAAATTATATAGAGACTTCCAGTCAAAATGGAGACATAGGTAAACACAAATTCCCTTTTCGCACAACCACATCAAAATTACAGCTAAACTATAGAATAACCATGACTCAGAGCCATCAGAAATCAAGTTGAATGGAAGTCTGATAACTACAGAATTAAAGAAGAAACCAAATCCATCCAGGCTGGTAGGAGGAGTAGAGACACAGAAACACGGAGACACAGACATGTGTAGACATGGAACAGGCTGGTCCCACACCCGCATGGGCTGCATAAAAATCAGGAGGGATATTTGGGGACAGAGGGGTCCCAGGCCCATCCAGACCCACCAGCCCAGAGTTCCAGTGCCAGGAAGAGAAATCCCCATAACTTCTGGCTGTAAAAACCAGCAGGGATGGAGATAGTGGAAGAAACTGTTAGATTCCCAAGCAGTTTACCTTAAAGGGTCAGTACACAGACTTTTCAGACTCACTCCCTCTGAACTCCAGCTGGGGTAGCAACTTGAAAATCAAAGTGGCATAAAGGGAGGAACCGAAGTGTCTGGCATCAGGGTGAGAGCTGGAAGATAGCTTTCTCCAAGACAGAATATTGGGCAGAGGCCACTGTGCCTTTTTGAGACCTCCCCCTACCGAGCCACAGAGCAGCAGGCAGGCACCATATCTGAGGCTCCATCAGCCTGGCTCACACTGTTTGGCCTGCCCTGGTGATTCCATGAAGCTCTGCCCCACCCAACTTATATGCCTACCCAAGCTGTTAACTGTGGCTTTTCCATATGAATGGCTTGTCTTGGTTCATGTTTCAGATCTTCCTAAATCCTCTCAAACTAGCAACAGCCTGTCTCAGTGAGTCCCCGGCCCCCATACCTCTTGCTAAGTGGCTCCAGGCTGGGCACTAGCAACAGCTGGCCTTGGTTCACAGCCTGGTCTTTCTTGGGTACCTCCAAGCCCAGCACAAGTAGCAGGCATCTGCAGATTACTTTACAGCTTATGCCAAGTGGCTCCAAACAGAACACAAGCGGTGGCTAACCTTGGCCTACACTACCTGGGAACCCCAAGAACCTGCTCACCCAGTGGACAGCTACAGACCACCTTGGAGCACTACCACCCAGTGGCATTCACAAGCAACACACTCAAGGGGCAGAGTCAGCAGGCTCCAGAGCCCATGTTATGCTCTATGGAGTGGGTCCCTGAATGGCTGATCTTCCACAGAGGGTGGAGGTTGGTGGTCAGTGGTCACAGCCAGTCCTTGAAGCTGACTGGCCTGGATAAATCCTTCCCATTGACCTGCCAACAGCAATCAAGGCTCAACTATAAGAGGAGGGTGTACTCAGCTAACATAAAGGGCACACTTCAAGTACCCAGCCTGGGTAATGGGGAGACTGTGTCACTGGACTCCACAGGACACCTACTGCATTAGGCCACAATAGCAAGACATCAAGTCAAAGCAGCTCTACCTGATACATAGAAGCAAACACAGGGAGGCCGCCAAAGTAAGGAGACAAACAAACATGGCCCAAATGAAAAGAAAGAACAAAACTCCAGAAAAAAAGCTAAACAAAATAGAGATAAGCAATCTATCAGATGCAGAGTTCAAAACATTGGTTATAAGGATGCTTAAGGAACTTACTGAGGACCTCAACTCAGGGCAGATTAAGAGCTTCCCAGAGAAGAAAAAGCTAAAGGAGTTCATCTTCACCAAATCATTTTATGAAATGTTATAGGAGCTTATTTAAGAAAAAGAAGATCAAAACTATGAATAGTAAAATGTCAATGAATACATATCAATCAACAATTGAATCTAAAAACCAAACTAAGCGAACAAGCAGAACAGAGACAGAATCATGGCTATGTAACCAGAAAAGCCGGCGTCCCTGCTGCCCGTCACCTACCAGACCCAATAAGCAGAAACAGGGATCGGATTTTAGGGAAGTTTTATTCAGCTGGTTGTCAATCTGAGAAGATGATGTTTGTATTTTAACAGACTGTCTTAAATTCCATTTTAAAATCACCCTTTCTTAGGGTCACTGGTTGGATTCCCAGTCAGGGCACATGCCTGGGTTGTGGGCCAGGTCCCTGGTGGGGGGCACACAAGAGGCAACCACACATTGATGTTTCTCTCCCTCTTTCTCCCTCCCTTCCCTTCTCTCTAACAATAAAATAAACAAAATGTTAAAAAAAAATTTTTTTTAAATGGCCTTTTTATAAGGAGAACAAAGTGTAAGTAAGGGGTTTGGAATTCAGGGAAAAGTTAATTGGATTTAAAAACGTGTGGCATTCTCGCCCTGGGCGGTGGTCTTTAGCTGCCTCAGGCAGTGGTCTTTAACCATGTCCTGGGCAGCGGTCATCTCACTCTGGACTACAATGGCTCAGATCCCATCTTGAATTGCTTGCAGTCCTCCTGAGGCACAAGGGTGGAACCACCTATGGTCTCCTGGAATCAGGGTGGTTCATACTTTCAGTTCCTAGAACAGTAGCTTTTACAAGCATTGATTACTAAGTTTATTAGCTATTATTTAAACTAAAATTTTCCAACTTTGGAGTCCACCATCAGATACAGAGTGTTTTGATGGTTGCCAGATGGGAGGGCGTGTAGGGAATGGGTGAAGAGGTGAGGGGATTAAAAAGTACCAATAGGTAGTTACAGAACAGCCATGGGGAAGTAAAGGACAGTATAGGAAATGGAGCAGCCAGAGAACTTCTGTGCATGACCCATGGACCTGAGCAAAGGGACGGGGATTGCCTGAGGGAGTGGGGGGTTCTGGGTGGAAGAGGACAAAGGAAAAATTGGGGATAACTTTACAGCTAGCATAATCAAAAATATATAATTAAAAAAATAAAATTATATAAAATTTTAAAATTGTCAATCTATAAAGAGGTAATCAAAAAGCATATATCCAAAAATATTTAAGAAGGAGCAGTTAAATTTCAGGTATTTCATTTAATTTAATTGATGCTATTTATCAGTTTTTTAATTTATTTTTTGTGTTATTTCATTAACATATATTCTCTGTCATACCTACTCTGTGTTCGTTAGAGTCCTCCAAGCGTGTAAGCATTAGGCCTGCTCTAGACTGTGTCTGTCCCACACCCCCTATTCGTATGTTGAAGCCTAATCCCCAGTGTGATGGTGTGAGGAGGTGGGGCTTTGGAAAGTGATTAGGTCATGATGGGGGGAGCCCTCATGCATGAGATTAGTGCCCTGATGAAAGGACCTCAGAGAGCTCCCTTGCCCCTCCCACCACGTAAGGACACAGTGACGAAACAGCCATCTATGAACAAGGAAGCAGGCCCTCTGCCAGTGCCTTGGTCTTCGACTTTGCAGCCTTCAGAACTGTGAGAAATAAATTTCTGTTGTTTATATGACGCCCAACGTGTAGTATTTTGTGATAACAGCACAAATGTACCGTGACTGGCCCCCAAAACCTGGATTCGCCCTTACACTGACACACATCAGCCGGTAAAATGCCCACCTTGCTGATGTAACTTCAGAACTTCATTCGATGTAACTTCAATGGATGTAATTTCTGAAAGCCGTGAAAAAAATAAAATAATAAAGAATCGAGATGACAATCATGTGGTTAGTTCACATGCCAGCCATTTCAAAGCAAAATAAGTTTTTGATGTTTCAAATTATTCATCCCAAGAGATAAGTAATTAATCTGGAAAGATATGTGGATTTATAATTCCACTGCCAAAGATAAAGAACAAGGTCTTTAGGTTGTTACTAGTTATATCTAGTTATGCAAATTATATTTATCAATCACTGACACTGTTCTATTTTGAAGGATGTCGATGGCTAAATTAGGCCAGGGAGTGAAGGTCCTTGGATAAAGGTGGCCCTCAGAGAACTAAGAAAAACATCCTTCTGACCTGCTCTACACTAAATGAAACTGTTTAAACTCTCTAGGGAGAATTAGAGTTTCTCTCTGGCACAAAATGAAGTCACCTTCTTGTTAGTGGACATGGGATACCTTTAATGATCGAGATATGCCAAGAAATTGGATAGTTCCCTGAAAATAAGGAGGAAACTTAATGTTAATGATTGACGCTTAATAATGTTAATGCTTATGCTTAGTAAACATCTGATTTATTTTTTCTTTTAAAAAGTGTTTCTACTACCATCAACACTTTCAAGATTTCTGCTTGGAAAGCAGAAATGCCATTTCTCATGTTGAATATTTTTAATGCCATGGTGATGAAAATGAGACTAACATCAGATGTCTTTATCACCTTTTATCAGAGTATCTCAAAACATGTTATAGAATTTAACTTGGTAACCCTTAAATTCTAGGTAATTCTGAAATGATATCATTGTTCATCAGCTGGGCAATCTGTAGCCCTGAGAGATGAAGCCTTAAGCAGTAAACAAGTGCAAAAACAAAGATGAGGAGAAGGGAAATGGAAGCTAGAATCCTGAGCACAAATTCCTGGATTAATCCATTCTGGCAAATTTCTTCCTAAGATAAGTGATTCTGTATCTACTTAAGAAAACACCAAGGCCCTGTTTTCAATAAACTAATATAGTCCCAGAGACATTAATGGCCAGTCTGAGAGTCTGTTGAGTGAATCTAATTACACTCCTATGGTTCTAATATATTGTGAACTACAGATAATTTTGAAGAATTTGATTCACAGTAAATGTACAGAGAAATAAATCAATGGAGAAAATCCTTGCTGTATAAAAATAGTCCTGTTCACACTTTGTACCTCCTCCAAATTCTATTTCACTCAAATTCTGGGAAATCTAAAAAAGAAAGAATTCTGAAGCTAGATGGATAAAATCCAAGAATATTTTTTTAAAAAGAATCTGGAAGAGATTTCAAAGATCATCCAATTAGCTTTCATCTTTATTGTTCTACAGACAAGTTTAAATGTCTTGTCTGAAATAGTTATTTTGCCAGAGGCAGAACTAGGACCAGAAAACAAATCTCCACTCCTACTATCACATGACCATCAGGTATCACACTGTCTCTCCCACCCCCCAAAGAAGATAAAGAAAAAAAATCTCACAGTGGATGATCACATTGAAAAATAGCCCTAGGTTACACAAGCATAATTCTAAGAGCCTCAGTTGTTTATTAATTCTTTGTAATCAAAATGAAACATTATTCCAAGAGACAGACATGGGGATGCTATTTGGCTTTTAAGGTGAGAAATGGTGTTTGCACAAAGGTGAGAGAGAAAACTAAGTGAAGGGGGAAACTGCACAGAACTCTGTATTCAGAAACCCTATTCGGGCCATATGCTGGATGCAGAGGAAAAGGAAATGAAAGGCTTGGAAATGCAGCTGTCCCACTCCCTACTATTTCCACTCAAACCCAACTATTTTTCCACCAAGATCCAACACATGTGTGGTGACACATGGAAACAGGGTGAGCTCATGAACTCAGGGGAACAGAGTCCAGCATTTCCAGTGCAGCACCCTGGAAGTGCACAGCCGCTCCCCAACTCCACTCCTATGGAGAGCAAATGTCACGGAAAAACCCTCTTCACAGCCGAAAAGGAAAGCCAGAAAGTAACTCAGGCACCTGCCTGCCGCTTATTAATTATGCCAGCTGACAGAATCATTAGATCTAAAACCGGTCTAGTTGGACAATGCCTTCATTCATTAAAATCATAGCAAGGAGCTCCTTTGGGAAATTGGAAGACAGTGGTACGAAAGACCAGCAATCCATGGAGACTGCACAACAAGGGGGAGGAAGTGGTTCTGTCCAAGTTCCTTAGGTAGAACTTACTTAGCAAAAGGAAACATCTCATCTAAACCCAAGGCATGGCCAAGCTCCATCGTACAATGGAACAAAAGCTTATTTTATTCCATCTTTTCTTTAGGTTTGTAAGTTTCTGACACTGCTGTATTAGCATTTTAAATGGAATCTTTAACTAATTATTCTAATGAGAACCACATTATGGGGAAGCCAGGATCAGTAGATGACCTTAAGTGAGGTAGTCAGTGACATGGTTTCCAGTAATTTGGCTTTGTGATATATCCCTCTTCTCCTAGGTATTAAGGTCTGGTTTGAATTAACGTGTACAGCATGTCCTGAACTTTGAGAACAACTGAAAGGACTTGCTTTCAGTTGGTGGCCAAAAGGCTTCCTTGTAGTTCATAATGTACAGTTTATTCATTTAATTACTTACTCATTTGATGAGAATTTATTGACATTCCCCACACACACCTCATGCCACGCACTGTGCTAGGTATAAAATATGACCTAGCTTCAAGCCTGTTTCAGTCAAGCATTTACCTGACAGTGAAACATGATATTTAACCCCTCTGAACCTCTGTTTCCTCTTAGGGTTATTGTAAAAACTGAACAAGATAACATATGTGAAATAATAAACAGTGGGCTTTTAAAAGACAGACTCTGCCTTTGAATAGCTCAATCTGAATATATGACAAGTATATAAAAAACTAAAATGTATTATTGTATTTGCTACAACAGAGAGTATATGAACCAAGTAATATGAGAATACAGAGAAAGGAGTGACTAATTCTGTCTGGAGTCGGGTGGGGAAGGTCATCAATAAAGCGTAAATGGGCCAGTGACCTTGCAGTATGAATAGAGGGGCAGGGACACACATTCAGAAAAGCTAAGACTGAATTCACCAGGTCCCTGAAAGGTGAGAAATCTCTCCCAGTAGGAGCAGAAACACTCATTCTTTCAGGCTAGCGATGCTCTCGGTCTTGGAAGCTGGGAATTGCTCAGGTGTAGGCCATTTCCAGATTTACCCCACACTTCCCGGTCCTGGTGCCCTTTCTTTCCACTCCCGAAAGTACACACTGAGGGGCTTGACCCCCCTGAGGTAGCAGATGAGTCATAGGAGGAAGCAGGGGAAACTATTGGAGTGGCTGTTTCTTCTAATGTATAAGAACAATAATCTACAGTCACAACGCAGTAAGTTCATCACTAATGAAGCAATAAGCTAGTATTAAGATGGCAATAAAAGGCACCATTGCCCTCTCCCCATCCCTGGGAAGACACTATTAACAAATCTCAGCATGGTTTCCCGCTGAGCGTGGACTTGACCTCATAATCTTGTCCCTCGCTATCATGCCTGAACTAGTAGCTCTGTGGAGAACATGTGTTTTTTAAAAAAGAAAAGAAAAGAAAAATATGAAGATCATTATAGTGTGCCAACAGAAAGATTAGGATTTCGGACTCATTGGTATTATGAAAAGAGCTCTGGCTGGTGTGGCTCAGTGGATTGAGTGCTGGTCTGTGAACCAAAGGGTCGATGGTTTGATTCCCAGTCAGGGTGCATGCCTGGGTGCAGGCCAGGTCCCCAGTAGGGGGCGTGTGTGCAAGAGGCAACCACACATTGATGTTTCTCTCCCTTTCTTCTCCCTCCCTTCCTCTCTCTAAAAATAAATAAACAAACTAATTTTTTAAAGAGTTGTACGCAGCAACTCACTTACAAGTTCCCCGGCATCCATGTACTTTTCCTTCTTTCACAGCGGTGCCCTCTGAGACTTGCCACCAGGGGAGCAGCGGGGTGAAGGCAGTGTTTTCCAGGCTGACCCCCCCGATTCGGTCTCCAGGAATTCAAGTCCCGGCCTCATTCTTTTACTCTACTGAAATAAAACTTGCTTTCTCTCTCTCAAAAAAAAAAAAAAAATTATACACACAAACCCAAAGTTCAACTAGCCTGTAGATATTTAGTGTAAAATGGGGCTGAGACACAGTTTGGACATTGAGGACTGGCTTACTCTACATTCATACCGACTCCCTCCAGAATGCAGAAGCTGTAAAGCTAAGAAACAACATCTCCTGGTCCCTTTAAATGTAGGGTTTCTTTCAGATTTTGATTCAGAAAGACCCTCATGGAGAGAAGGCAGGGTTCTTTGTGTACATTTTCCTGGCAAAGTTTGTGACAGACACAGCAGTGTCCATGGTCAGCAGCATGACAGGGACCGCCTGATCCAGGGACTGGCTGGCCCTGGTGGAGGAAGGCTGCCGAGTTCTGCAATGCGGTGTGGGGAGTCATTCCTAGAAGCTCAAGCTACAGTCTGTTTCTTCAGTTCCCTCCTCCACAATGATTTCACAAACCTCTTGATTATCAAATCACCTTTCCGCTGAAACAGGCTAGACTCTGTTGCCTCCAACTGAATTCTGACTGATAAAGCCATGAAAACCACCTTAAATCACATTTGCTGGAAGAGAAATAGTTAGCAAAAACAGTTTTATCACCATGGATGTTTTGGTTAAAGCTCATATTCTTGTAGCTTTAGCCATTAGCTCTGTGAAAATGAATTCAAAGTGTATTTCTACTCCCAGCTTCTGACCCTTGCTGCCTTCTCTTATCGCAAATTGTTTCCTGGACTTCTACAGTTGGATTTCCTGCCAGCACTAGGAAGTCATATAGCAATAACTTTATTTTTCATCTTCTCTTTCACTTTCCTGGTCACCTGAACTCAGAATTTCAGCACAATTTGACTTTCCTCTTTCTCCCTTACCAAGTCCTGACAGCTCTTTTCCATAATCCCTCTTGCCCAGTGACATTGCCGTCCGTCTACTTCAGGCCTTGGCCAGCTCATGCTGGCCCTACTATACTGTTCTCCTGTCTGGTTCCCCTGCTTTCATTATCTCCCCAACCCCCTCAGCCCTCAAATTTACCCTCACTATGGCAACCCAATCAATGTTCCTAAAAGTCATTGTCGTCTTGATACTTCCTGTGTACATATTTCCAGACTTCCAATACTTTGAATAGAAAATTCAAACAACTTAATTTGGCATTCAAGGCTTCGTGCGTCTGAGTACCAGCTACCTGCCCAAGACAATTTCCCACCGCTTCCCTGCCCAAATCCACGCTACAGCCAACCCGAGCCAAACTGGTCTCACTTCACCTTCTTATCAACACGCTATTTTGAAGAACCAAGTCTTGCACACCGTTTCCCCTTCTTTCGGTGCCCTTATTCTCTTCTCTGAATTTTATGTACTGTTGAAAGAAAAATCACAGTCCCTTAAACATCCAGTGAAAAAAAGGGGAGGAAAGCAACTGCAGAAGCTATCTGAATGACAAACAAAACGACTTACTGAATCAGGAAAGCAGCATTTTAGATGATTTCAGTTGACTGTTAGACATGTCTTTTTTAGATTCGGGGAGAGTTGCAATTTGGTGTTTGACTTGCGGTTCTCCAGGTAGAGAATATTGTTCCAATAGGCTAAAACCATCAAATTATCCCCACTGGATGAGGAAAAGTTTATAGAAATAACTTTTTGAGTGAATGTGATTGTCAATAAGGCCAGACCAGAACTTGGTTAACTTTATCCAAGTGAGACATCAAGGCAGATGACAGGCTGATACCTCCATCCGCATCAGGTATTTTCTCGTTTTGATGACCTGTATCAGGAATGCATTATTCATTTTATCTACCTCACCGGATGGCCCCAACTCTGCTTGTAGAACAACAAGATGCTTTTCTTTTCCTTCATCCTCTCTCCTCTTCTGCAGTATGCTTGTACCAGTAGGTAAACTGATTCTTTTAGCTTCTTGACACACATCACCTCTACTCTCTCCCCGCCCTGCCGGCGCACTTCTCCGGGGGTGCCCTGGCACAGTGGTCCAAGGGAGGCATCTCAATTCACACTTGCTGGTTATGGTCCAGGCCCCTTTTGTTCACCTGGTTTGCTATCTCTGTCCATATTAAACAAGGGATGGATGTCTAAGGCTTCAAATGTTATATTTGGCCCCCTGGCACTTATCAAAATCTGAGCCACTCCCACAACTTTTCCTTGTCAACCAACTCTTTCCCAGAGGGCTGGATGTTTCTCTTCATCCCCTCCATATTTAATTCAAAGAACTGTAGACCAGGCAAATGCATGCTTCTCTATGCTAATAAGATGTGCCCCACCCCCTGGGTAAATCTCGCTATTCTTTGCAATCATGATTCAGAGACCTAAATCCCATTCCCAAATCATTGGTAATCATTTCTTACCTTTTAAATCCTTATCGCCCAAATGTGCTTTCAAACCCACTGCTTTGCCAGCAAATGGGCTCGACACATCTTTTTAGACTTTCCCTCCCAATTGTTATACTGAAAAAAGATGAGCCATAGGCCATATCAAATCTGTATACAGCCACGAACAGGAAATCACAACTTTCATTTTTTACTTAGAAAGTTAATTTTCACCGAATACTAAGTCCCTCTTTGATGAATCAGGATTGGCAAATGAAATGGAATCCTCACTCTCTGTGACTCCTTTTTGTGACTGCTTGACAAAAGGATTAATCATACATTTCTCTGCCAAGGAAACTGATAACTGCTCTGGAAATTACCCATTGTACTTTATTCAGCTACTCAGGAGTGGGTGTCTTGGGCCCCTTCATGAATGTAAAACACTCCTCTCTCCCATCTTATAAACTAGAATGGTTAAAATCTTGGATTTCATCATTCAGCAGGCCAAGCCAGGTAGCCCCTGTTATATGATACCTTTCCTTATAGCCCTGTTCACGCTTGTTATCAATTATTTGAGTGATTATCTGCTTACATTCTGAATTCTTAACATTGACACCCAACATCACCCTCCAATCTGTTACTTGTTACCCAAACTATGGGTCACAGGCAATGGGTTTCACAATCATCACTCAGAATAGTCAGCGGTCTAACAGAAAGCTAACGTCAACCTGCAGCAAAGACAAACAAGAAGGATGATGCACTTGTAGGCACGTGCTCTGAACGCAGCTGGGGTACCAGTCCACAGGCACCGCAGAAAGCAAACAGAGCTGCTGCTCAGGCTGTAGCATCGCTGCAGAAGATTATAAACATCCTTGCTTATACCATAACCTCCTGGGCAACAGAGTCACAGGAGACATCTTGGCTTCAACTCTAATAACCCGAACAGGATATACGGCAATTAGCCCCAGCCGTGGCCACCAGGGCATGCTTTCGGTCACTGAAAAAGGCATGCCTTCCTCGTGTGGTCCAGAAAAACCCCACATTGCTCTGTCATCCATGTTCCCCTCTCCCCCAGAGAGAATCAAGTTTCCTTTCTCTGCCCCAAATTTTTACACATTAAGCCAATTTTTTCTCCTGACTTTTTAGCAGTTTTTGTGACTTCTTACAAACCCCTGTTGTGCTTGTTCTCAGGTCATAAGAATCAGAAGTTGAACAACTAATGGAGTGTAGGACAAAAGAGAACTGAATTCTAATCCTGACTTTTTCTTGCACAAGTCACATTTCTGGACCTGCTACTTCAGCTGTTAAATAAAGCAGCCATCTGCTTCAGGGTTGGGTTTGGTTTGGTTTGGTTTTTACCTAAGGTGGACCCTTTAGGCCAGTTTTTCAAACGGAAAGTTAAAACTCACTTATTAGTGGCTCATAAAAATCAGTTTTTGTAATAGAATGGAGTATATCAGAGTATATTGCACAGAGTAAAAGTATCGTTCCATGAAATTTCTGTTATGTCTACGTGAGCATCTGAGTTGGATGTTAACATATTTTTTATTGTGGATAGGGGTAAAACATTTTAAAACTCTGCCCTATAAATAGAGAGAGACAGAAAGGCGAATGGTGGCCTAGGACTGGGGTAGCGATGAGAAGTGACTGTAAATGGACTTCGGATGTCTTTCTAAGGTGACGGAAAGGTTCTAAAATTAGTTTGTGGTGGTTGTTCAACTTTGTAAATAAACTCAAATTCATTAAATGCTACACTGAAAATGGATGAATTTTATGATGCTTAAATTACATCTCAATAACGCTTATTTAAAAATAAAATGAAGCATTGCTCTAGAGGGCCAGGGATTTGCTTTAGGACATTTATAGACCCTGAGAAATTATATCATACATTTTATTTTTCTAAAGGAGGAAATACACCTTTTATCAGATTCTCAGAGGGTTCCAAGACGCACAGAACTTTCAGAACTAATTAATCAAACCGTCAATTTGCTTCTAGCACTAAAATTCTATGATTCTAAAATGTAAAGGTTTATTTTAACTTTATTTCCTCAAAAATTAAAACTATAAATAAAGTTTTGACACCAAAGCATTTGCAAGAGTCCATTTATTTATCCAATAATCTGGGTGGATCAGATTATAGGTATCAAAATACTTTTAAAAGTAAATTATTGAGTGAATTTGAAGTATTATTAATAGCATTGTCATTATTTTATTATATCTGATGTATTTTATTATATTTACCTGTGCTTGGTCTATACCCACAGGATTTTTAGTCATAGCTGCATGGATAATTCATATGCCAATTGTATATTATAATGGAATTTATACCTTCAATTTTCTTCTCATATTGGTGATCCACAATTCCAAAGGTGGTAGAACTCACAGATCCTCCACAGTCCTTCACTGGTGTGCAAACCCTTTGGCACTGCAGGAAACTAGAATATGCCACCCCAAAATAAGCCATTTTGGCATATAGATTATTTTGAATTAATGACACTTAAGAAACAACAGTGCAAGAAAGACACTCTGGCCCCCCTTTTTCTTCCTGAAAGCAGGACATAAAACTCCCAAGTGAAAGGCACCTTCCCCATTCCAGGAGGAAGAAGACATTTGTATTAGCGCAGACACGATGCCAGAGGAATCTGCAAACAAACCTTGCTCCATTAGTTTCCTTCCACATATTTACCTTCCCAGTTTGTCATCTCGGGAGCCTAAAACTAGTTTCCTTTGTCCTGTCATTGCTCTACAGATTTTGTGTTCTCTGTTGAAGACATTGTGCAAGCTAGAACTCCAAGCCGCCCTTTTGAGTTATAAGTGGCTCCCCCATAATATATACACCACACACATTAATAAAGTGTTTGGTTTTTTCTTGTTAATGTGCCTTTTCTTTTTTCAAGTTTCAGCTGAAGACTTAACATGGGTAGAGGTAAAGCTTTGCCTTTCCTTACGACAAAAATAAAGTCAAGAGATATGAAGGGACAAAAAAAGGGGGGGGGGGCTTGGTATATCTTATGTGAAGAGAAAGACAGAATGGGGGTTTTTTAAGCAAAGTGGCAATCTGGAGACAGGACAACACATTTCTGAGTGAGAGCAGTATTTATGCAAGAGGCTGGGCTGGACTCTTGTGTATAGGCCATGAACTGTCAGCCACCCACACTAACTAGGTTAAGAGTATCTTGAGGGCAATAAACATATCTAGTTTACCCAATAATGCTAAAAAGAGGGCTTTGTACACAGTCAGTATTTAATGTTTGTTCAATTGCATTGGGATTTTACATTGCACACTGGTTGGTAATGAACAAAGGACTGGATAAAACCTAAGTGTCTATGAAGAGAGGACTAGTTAAATAAATTGATACTATCAAATCATTAAAATGAATTATGTTTATATGTGCTTTTATAAAATAATCTCCAGAGTGTAGCATTAAGTGAAGAAAACCTTTTGTAGAATATCCCCATTGAAGTAAAAAATAAATAGGGGGATTTTTTATATAATATAATATTTCTGGAAAGGTACAGGTGTGCTGTGTATTTATGGTGAATGACTCTAGGGAATAGGTCTGTTATAGGTAAACAGAGAATTGCTTTTCACTGCATACCTTTTTATACTTTTGGATCTTTTAATTTATAAATTCATTATTTTTATTTAAAATCTTTACAAAATAGTATCAGAGAAAATAATTCAGTATCACTCTGTACTCAGCTCTTGCACCTACCTCATCACATTTCATGTAAATGAAAACTTGTCGTTATGGATAAAGAAACTGAAGATCAGAGACTGTAAGTTACTGGTACAACCTCACACAGCTTGACAGTAAATAGTCTATCTAGTACTTGACCCAAATCCTTGGGCTTCACAGCCAGTGACACTTTTCCTTGCAACTTCTACAGACCAAATACATAGGGATGTAAAACCAAAGTACACTTAACATTGTTCAGTCAGTTTAATGCTGTGCTCAAGAATCTACTTTTGCTACACATGGCAAGTCAAGCAGAAAAGTACTATATGATATTTTCCACAAACCTCTTCCTCCTTCTAGCCCTTATAATTCTTTCCTATCAGGCCTGAATTCTTCATTTAACTGGCTCTTATCTCTGGCTCTAACAGTAGGAGAGTGCATCATTGTGCCAACTCCTGTTCCCAGCTTGTACGTTATTCGTGCTCCCCCCGCTATAACAAGACCCTGCCTGGACTCCTGATCTGCCATCTTGGTTCCCCCATGCTCCCTTCATTTCTCTTCTCTAGTGTCCTTTATTCTCTCTTTATTCACTGAACTCTAACTTCATCTATTTCCATGTCTTCTTTCTAAATACTACATTATCTCCCCGTATTCTGCACAACTTCCCGTCCTCCAACCCATTCCCAAATCCCCCAAATAATCAATCTCTGTTAGAAGTTCCCATCTTCCACTGATCCTGGTTATTTTGATACCTTTACCTCAACACAAGTATTGTGATATTTTTGTACACTATTTTACAATTTTACCACGCTTTTTAATAGTAACTAGACTGCACTTCTCTGACACTAAAATGATAGACAACATACCTCAAGAATCCTTTTTTTAAATTACCAACTGTAACCTCATAGTAGGCAAGTACAGTACAGTGATTAGAACCATGGCTCTGAAATTGGCTAAATCTGGGTTTGAATCCTAGTTCTGTCAATTAATCACTGTGTGATCTTGGGAAATTTTCTTAAACATATCTATTTCCCCATTTGTAATAATAGCTATTGGTGCTATCTACGGTAGAAAAAAAATTTTAATGAGTATGATAGTACTTACTGTATAGGTTTTCTGCGCTGATTGTGTGAAATAATGCAAGTTCTTGAGATATTAGTGGCTTCAGCATAGGTGCCAAATAAATGCCCCTCCTCTGACCTCTTACCTCTATCAGCTCCCCATAACCTTGTGAAACAGAACACACCCTTCTCTTCCTAAGCCTTATTCCACCCACCTTTCGGCCTCAATGTCCATCACCTTCATGGAGACCAAGAAAGTTAACTTCCTCAAACTAGTTACATGCAGAATTTCATAAGAAAAGTACCAAATAGACATCCTCTGGCATATGATATTTTGTGCTTTGCCCTTTTGGCAGTAGGCTAAAAAATTTCCCCTAGATCATAAAATCCTAGGCTCTAATCTCAAAGAGTTAACCCAGTTTGGGGGTAAGCAATGAAAATCTTCTTGTGCTGCATTAAAATTCATAAAACAATATTTGGTATTCATTTACATCAATTATAGTGGTAATTGCCTATGGCTTTGCCAGAGAATGTATTCCAGCCTCAAGTTCTATTTTTAGACAACTGCTCTGAGGATCATCAGACACCTGTCCTATTAGCAACTGGAATATTTAAGCACCCTCATGTTTTTAAATAGCAGAGAAGCCAACCACAAAGACATATTTTAAACAAAGGGGTTTTAGTATTAACAATCATGATTTGAATTCTTTCAAGCTCTCTTAATGGAAGTATATTAAGGATCAAGATAATACAAGGCTGTGACTCCTAGCAAAGTCAAAAGGAGAAAAAAATGGATTTTTTCTGAAGACAAATAAAAATGTTTTCCTCACCTCTCCACTTCTATACCTTGATTGCAGTTCCTGACAACAAGTAAGAATGGACTTGGCTTCCATAAAAACCCCATTGGAATGGAGAAAGAAATTTATGAAAAAGTCTAATATGCCTAGGTGTCTTTTGTGCTGGAATGAACCTTCAGTGATTTCTCTGACCCTAGTCTAACTCCAGTCCCCTCGCTTTATGGAGCAGGAGAGTGAGGCTCAGAGAGTAAAAGTGACAGACAGTCCCAACATGAATTCCAAAGACTATGAAAGGAGTCACGGTAACAGTGGGATTCAGCATAGTATGGCTCGTACCCCTCACCCAGCAGTGGGGATGAGGCAGAACTCGTCTAAGTGAGCATAGTAGCCCATCCTCATTTGGTAAGGAGAGGGGGTTACAGGTAGGTATGGAACTCCGTATCAGTCAAGTAGATACAAGGGAAAGTTTCTGTGGAGGATGATGGAAGGGATTTTGATGGTTAATGAAAGGAAGGAGGAAAGAAGGAGAAGATGGAAGAAAGAAATGATGAAGAGAGCTAGATCTTCTTCAGACTGGGAATGCAGTAGTTTGAGGAAGCAATTCCTGAAGCTAAAACAGCCACATGAGAACCTTGCTATGATGACCATTAGAATGAAGTCAACCCGGGGAGGATGGTAGAGAGGAAAAGTACAAAGAGTGGTGGTCACTTCAATATCGTTGAATGCTGCACCCAAGTATAGATAACTATTTTTAGACTTCTTGTTCTCTGAGATAATGAAATGTCTTCAATATTGAAATCTTAATCAGTTGATGGTCAAATATTATGTGACTTATAGTCAAATGCATTGGACCTATCATCTACAGGTCCAAAAAACCCCAAGTCTGTGATAATTCACTACATTGTGCTAGACTATGAACCCCTAAAGACCAGGAATTGTGACTTGATTGTTTTGGAAATAATAAACCAGTGTAGTCTGGAAAAATAGTAGCCTCAAAATGCTTGTTGTTGCAGGATTATCAATTGCTTAGCCGCTGTGGGGAATATTCTGGTAGTTTCTTATAAGGTTGGTCATACACTTACCATATGACCCAGCATTATCACTCCGAAGAATCTACCCCCAAAAGTGAGTGTGTGTGTGTGTGTGTGTGCGTGCACTACATAACCTTTCACACAAAGATTTGTAGACAAATGTTCATAACAACATTATTCATAATACCCCAAACTGGAATCAACCCAAGTGTTCTTCAGTTGGTGAATGATTAAATGAAATCGTGTTTCCTTTTCATGGAATAGGATTCAGCAATAAAAAGTAACAAAATACTAAAAGCTGTGCAATACAGATGAATCTCAAAAATAATTGCTAAGTGAAAGCAGTCAGAGATTATATATTATATAATCCCATTTATACGAAGTATCCAGAATGGGCAAATTTATAGAAACCAAAAAAAGATCAGTGATTATATGAGTAGTCAGTAATACTGAGAATAGGACTAGGGATTGGGGAGGGGAGGAGGAGTAATTGAAATGTTTTAAAACTGGACTGTGGCAAGTGATATACAATTCTATATATTTACTAAACATCATTGAGTTTTTCACTTTCAATGGGAAAATTTTATGGTGTGTAAATTATAGCCCCCCCAACTGTTAAAAATAAAAGTGTCCAGTTATTGAAATGAAACAGAACTTTGTAGAGTTATTAAAATACATAAAATCACCCAGTGAAGGCTTCGATGTAGACAACTGTCTGCCTACACCGCACAGACAGGACACAGACACAGCATACAGAAGCTGCCTTCCGGTGGGTTACAAGATGTTGTTCTGCCTGACAAGTCATTCCCGTTCAGTCCAAAGTAAGTGCAGCAGAGGAAAGAGTACTGGAAGCTCAACGCAAGAAGCAATCATTGAGAACTGAAGTTTAAGGAAGATATTCTGAAAAGGCAGAACTTCAATCAGGTTTGGAAGAAAAGGAAGCATTTGGGACAAAAGAGAAAACTGGTTAGCATACAGTGGCAATAGAGAAACAAATTAAGGAAGGAAAAATGCACAATGTTAAATGTTAGGTGATTCCGTTTTTGTTCAGAAAGGGCTACAGTTAGTTGGGTTTCAAATTAATATTCAAATTTATTGGATTTAATGTTTTCTTAAGGCTTTGAGATGGACATCCAAATCTTCTAGTTAAAAATCTACTAATTGTTATATAAAACAAGAAAAGTCACTTTCAGATAGTCTTTTCTTAATGTTCAATTAACTCATGTTGAACAGATTAAAATCACATAAGTAATTCTATTTAAATACTTAGTGAATTCAATATACCACATTTTAAATTATACATTTAACAGATTTGATTTTTGTAAGCATTTCAAATGCCTAAGCAGACACACTTAGAACCCTAACAAGTAAGACCTTCCTTGGCTCCAGAATAACACTTTCACAGATTTAATAAAGTATATCTTTTAAAATGTCAATCACAACTGTTCTTAAATATCTAATATAAGAACAAAACTGATTTTTTAAATTATTCAAATTCTATTACATTTTCCACTTAAGTCACATGTCTAAACCAAATATATTTTCAAGTGAAAGTCACACGCGTAATCTCTCAGATTAAATAACAAATACACACATTTTCTTAATGACTGTGTAACATGTTCTCATATGAAATCATAAGTACTGTGACCTTGATTTACTTCATTGTATTCATATTTAATTCTAAACTTTCCTGAATATTAAGACACTTACTTAAATAGTGGAGATTTATCCTCTCAGTCAGAATGAAGTTATTAAATCCAAGTCCTAGGACCTTGGACAGTCCTAGGACAGTTATTTATTGTTCCAAAATTTAAGACCAGGAAGTACGACTTGAGATCTACATCTCCATGACTGTGCTGGCTTCACAAGCGGACTGCACCTTTTTTATATAAACTATGTCAACAAGCCTATAACCCTCATCACATCCATTTCAATAACCTACCTGGGATACCTAGAATTCTGTACCCTCACTCTGGTTGCAATGAACTTCCTTTTTGCCTTGATTTGATTCCATTAATCTCTTCATGGCCTCTTGCATTGCAAGCCTTCCTATTCGTTTAGTTCTGCTTGGATCTTGCATGCTTCTCATACTTTGGTCTAGCTCTAGACATAACCTGCAATCTTTTTAATGACACAATTGGCTCTGCAAGGGATCTAGCCCTCAGTGCCCTATTTCCTTCAACAGAGATCTCTTGCCAAGTCCAAGTGCCAAAGAAGAAGGTCTACATAGTCATGAAACTGATGCCCAAGTCATCAAAAGTTGAAGATGGAAGATAATCTCGGGTGTTGGAATGGTCAGAATGGAAGTCAGGCAGAGAGTGAGTTCAAGGGGGTCGAGGAAGACTTCCCTGACTGGTGGAGTTGACAAAGAAGGAGTAAGCAGAGAGGGTAGCAGCTGTGAGAATGTGGTCCTGAAGAAGAAATGGCTCTGTTTAAAGTCTTTGGAAAATTCATGATGATAAAATCCAGGGTAATGCCATGCCCACATGTGGAAACTATGTAGGCAAGCTGAAGGAGTTACAGAAATTAAAAGATTGAGAAGGAGCCTAAAGTTAACTAATGAAGATATAAAAAGCATCAGGGTTGATAGCAAAGAGAAAGTGATGAAAAGAATTTGATCCCAGAGCTCTAGAAATCTAATAGAGAGAAGAAACCCATGGCAAAAATATCCCTGTTCTGCATATTTTTGGTAATCCAAGGATGGCTAAGCAGCCAGGCAGCTGCCCTTTCATTTCCGGCAACATCTGCAACATCAAAATTCCTAGCTAATGACAAGAACTAAGAAAATATAGTTACTTTAGAGCGAGTAGTAATAATGGAATTTGACGTGTAACAGTTTAAAAAATAGTTTTGTCGAAAATAAAGTTATAAAAAAATAATCAAAATGATATCCATTTTCTTTTACCACATTGAATTAATCTCATCCATATTTGAAATCAACTTCCAAGGCTTATCTGCAATGTCTTATATATATATATTTGGAAATGCTTTTTAATTAGGTGGCCTTGTTTCAAACAGAAAAACTAAAATGCAATTGGCTAGGAAACTTCTCGTTTCCCATTAAATTCCTAGCAGGAAAGAAGGAGGAAAAAATACTGATGTTCAACTTATTTCCCTAATCATTATATGGCTTCGTCATCCCATCCTTAATTCAAGTGTACTTAGAAATTTAGCAGAAACAAGTGAAGTCAAATTTAGCCTGATATTTGTTGGAAATAATGACTACATTTTTGGTGAAAATTGTAGTTCCAAACAAAGTCGCTCTATTTATCAAATAAAACTACAGAAGATTCTGTTAAATTTGAATTACAGAAAAACAAGTGCTTTTTTG
Source organism: Micronycteris hirsuta (assembly GCA_004026765.1). NCBI lineage: Eukaryota > Metazoa > Chordata > Mammalia > Chiroptera > Phyllostomidae > Micronycteris > Micronycteris hirsuta. Next base: position 58,655 of record PVJI01001441.1, read on the forward strand.
AAACAAGTATGTCACAAAAATTATTCATTGTGTATCTGAAATTCAAATTTAATAGGGTGTGCTGAATTTTACATGGAAACACTGCTTCTACAGTGAGTAGAGCTGCCCTGCCTGGGGAGTTCAGTTGGTTAGAGCATTGTCCCAATATTGCCAAGGCTTTGAGTTCGATGTCCTGTGAGAGCACATATAAGAATCAACCAATGAATGCATGAATAAACGGAACAACTACTCTCTCCCTCCCTCTCCAATTCTGCCCACAAATCAATCAATAAATCAATAAAAAAATAAAGTGAGTAGAGTTTAGCGACTCGAAATCAAATGGCCATGAGTCAGGAGTATTTGACAAATACCACTAATAAAGTTAACAAGCTAATCCAAACCACCAGTCTCCTTCCACTCCCTATCCTTCACTCCCATCCCTGTAATATATTTTTAAATTGTAGTTCATATTCTTACACAGCCAATCAGAGAGTCAAGTGAGTAGCAACTTTGAAAAGCAGCTTAGCTCTAATAGAAAATCAATCCTTTAATCAGACATTCTAGAAGAACACATTCTAGATTAAAATTCCTCATTTATTTTGTCAACATTTTAGCTAATAAGAAAATAAGCAGAGTTCGTACACAGTTGTTACAACCTACTAAATCAGCTAAGACTTTGACAGTTTAATAACTGATTTACCTATCATATAAATGGAAATAAATAACAGCAGATTATTGACTTCACATTGTTGTTATTAAAACCCAAAATGCTTAGTTCATTGAGTGTCAGCAATATAAAATCATCCCCATTAAATGGATGTCAAATATATGAGAGTAACTAGAATTCCTGGAGAAGGGAGTGAAGATAAAATATCCATGGTATCAGTACAAACAGGGAGAGGAGAGAAGCAAAAATGGTTAGAAAATGAATGTCTATCCAGATATGGTAAGCAGCATAGGACTTCCAAATATTTCTATGTACTATTCCTCAAAACCTGATGTTACCTTACACGGCAAAAAGGACTTTGCAGATGTGATTAAATGTTAGCATTTGAAAAAGAGAGATTACTCTGGATTATAGAGGTGGTCCCAAACTAACCACCTGAATCTTTCAAAGTAGAGAACCTTTTCTTGCTACACAGAACTAAAGAGATGGCAGCATGGAAGGATGCCACCTACCTTTGCTGCCTTTGAAGATGGTGGAAGGGGCTATGAGCCAAGGAATGCAGATGGTCCCGAGAAGCTAGAAAAAAGAAAATGAATTCTCCCTGAAAGCTTCCGGAGAAAAAATCAGGGCTGCCAACAACCTTTATTTTAGCTCAGTGAGACCCATGTCTAGCTTCTGACCTGCAGAACTGTAAGATAATACATTTGTGTTATTTTAAACTCTTACATTTTTGGTAATTTGTTAAGGCAGCCATAGGAAACTAATACATAAAGCTTGACTATCTCCAATAAAAACACAGAATTTGAGAGTGGGATATCTCACAGAGAAGATTCAGGCATCTCTGTAAGAAATTTAAAGGACTTTCTCTTGATATTTGTTGTAAATTTGCATGCCATCTCCAAACCGTGGCCACACCCCTCCCCCACTGACAGAGTTCCTAGGGATTGTCAAAATGCTGCCTATCTCACCTTTTTGCATTAGAATCTATCCATGTCGCTATGGTGACACAAATACTATTTTTAAGTCACAAAATATGATTTTTTAAAAAGAGGGGGATTCCAACAAATATTTAAATTCTGAAAACAAAAAATAGTTCAAACTTTTGTTATTCTCCAGGAAGCCTGTAGTCTGTTAAGCATATACCAGGAATTCACAGCTTTGAAGGATGTTTAAAGAAAAGATTTGGGTGTGCATGTGAATAGTTAATGTCATTTAATATGAGAGTAATCAAGCAGAAGCATTACTCTCTTGTGTTTTAGAAAATACTGTTTTATTTTAGGAGTTACGTGTTACAAAAAAGGAATCTTAAAGGTGAAATAATCCAACATCATCCTTTTGTTACATAAATGCCTTTTTATCCACTCTTCATGTGACATATAAATGAATTGCTCTAACGAAATGAAGACAGAATTCTTAATTGGATGACAGCAGTATGAATAATTCAATAGCACGTTGATGCATTTATAAAGCTGGAAAAACCGTGTCTGTTGTCTGTAAAATTTCTCAGGTGAAATTGGAGAAAACCCAATCAGGAATAGAGTGAACATTTAGCACTTTAGAGAATGAATAGGTTAAAGAATTTGATGGCTGGTTATTTAATAATTTGCATTCACTAGAGACTATAGCAGTACGGTGGCAAAAATCTGACTTCCAATTGAATGTGACACACTTGCTAACAAAGAGTAATGATGTTATTCAAAAGCACAGTTAGAATTAACATGTTAACACTACATCTTTCCAACATTTTTAATTCTCTTCTTTCTGGATAGATTCAGCATAGTTTTTAAGAAAAGTCCCCCGAATTCTCTCCAGCTGCTTCTCCAAAAACAAGTGATGAAAACATGGCACAGTTTCTAACTATGTATGATGGTTTCACATAAAATATGATATTTACCTGTTGAGAGTATGTACTTTTTCTGTACATCTGGGAACTATATAAACAAAAAACAGCTAGTCAGCATCGGTTAAAGAAGGCGTGGTTTTGAACAATGTTTTGTCTACACATTTGGGTTTTCTGCTTACCTAACTTTCCTTTCTTGTTTTCATTTCCCAACATTACAGAGATTTTTAGTTTATTCGAGGGTATTCATCATTGCTCAACTTATAATCACAACCTAAGCATGATTCAGAATGCCCTCAATTTTTAGGCCTCCACAGACTTTGGTTCCTGACGTCCCTATCCGTCAGCTCGAGCCAGCTAAACTATGATCCGACATTGCAATGATTTTTCTCAGAAAGTGAAGACAGCTGTTGGGTAGTCAGTCTGAAGCACTTGCCTTTTGCATATAAATCAGGTGCCTCTTAAATTTTAGCTCTTCCTTTTCTTATCTGTATTCATTCAGCAGCTGATGAAACTGTACTATATCTTCCAAATGATTTGGCGTTTGCTACCCAGAATTGTAAAGTTAATATAAATCAGCCAAATATTTTTAGAAGTGGCAATAAAAGTACCGAGGCAAATGAACAATATGGTTTCACATGCATGTTTCTGATTTAGGTCAGCTTTTCGGTAACTGCTTTTATTTGAAGGTCAGGGAAGAATTCATGTGAACAAATGCTTGCGTTGGGTGAAATCTGTAATAATTTTGGGCCTGCAGATGTTAACTACATTTATTAAACAACATAAACATCACCACCTTCCAAAGACAAAGGATGAATGCTCTGTGGCTAAATCCAACCGAGAGAGAAATTCTGTGGATAGACAGACTGCATGATTGCCTGGGCCCTCAGGAGTTTGCATTCCCTTGAGATGGCTCTATCTGGTCAGCAGCTGGGGGAGGAAAGGTCAGAGTGACCTGCACCATTCATCAATAGCGAATGGGGGCTGTGGGCGTGGGGAGAGGAGAGACTTAATAGTGGGAATAAAAAGAGGAGAAGGCTCTGAGAAGATAAATGAGTGAGTTCTGAATGAGAAAATAACACTCAGGGCTATGGAAATGGCTAATGTCCAGACTTTGAGTTACGATGAAATGTGGTTCATCCCTGGAATGGTTTTATTTCTACAACTTTTGATCATCTAAATGAAGATTCCTATAATTCCAATTTTTTCTCCACAAGTTTAAGCATCAGTAAATTCAGAGTATATATGGGACTAATAGAGTTTGCAAAACAAACTATATATATGTATATATATATACACACATATGTATATATATATATATATATAGGGATTGGCAAAAGTAGGTTTACAGTTGTGAGTATGCAAAAGTTTATTCTTATATCATCATTTATTAATTATTGTATTATTTATTTGTATTATTTGTAAATCTACTTTTGCCCACCCTACTAATTTTATTTTGGTAATGAATTTTCAGACTTGCTCATTATTTAATTTATACTAAGTGTAATTTTAGGTTATAATCAGTGGATCTATATTTAAACTTTCATCAAGTATAAAATAAACATATAATCCACTCCTTTAGAAAGATGATATAGATAGTATTGTTTTAAAACATCATTAAAGATGTACATCAAATTCCCACTAAAATTCTCCCACAAGTGCTACTATTTCTAAGGTTTATAGTTTTTTAAGTGAAAAATAGGGAAATTTATATAAGTTCAGTACACTGAGTAAATAAAGAGTTAATTCTAAATGTTTGTTTAAATTTTAACATTAGCATATGGTAATTTAGAGAAAAAATTTAGAGATCTTTTAGTCTAATTTCCTTCATGGTATAGGTGAAACAGTGATGCCCAGTAACATCCTGGATAGCCAGGTTTATGCTGTGAATTAAGGTCAAAGTCAAAGGCAGAATGTGAATCCAGGTATCCTGATTTCTGGTCCCCTTCTGTTCCTTTGTATTATACTTTACGAAAAATAATTTTTAAAAATCAATAAACACTCTAATACTAAGATATTGCCAGAAATGCTCCATTGGTAACATTGTTTTATCCTTGTGAGTGTTCAGTAAAAGTGGACTATAACTAAAATTAGATAGCAGATACAACAGAGAAAACATATGCTGGCACAGTTACCATATTTTGATAATGTGTTTGTTAAACTTAGAGAAAAAATTCTGGGATTCAGCTGCCCAGATATAAGTTATATTTAAAGAAACTGCTATTCTGGGAGACTTTTTCAAGCAATAAGAGGAAAACTAGGATCAGTTTTTCTGTAGCAGTAGTAGGAAGAGAAAAAATTCATCAATTACTTTTCTTTTTTAGCGAAAGGAAGTGACCAACATTCAAGTCTTTGCATACACCATTGTAAGAAATTACAGATTTTTTCACATTAATTTCTTTTCTCATGTCCAAGAGGATTAAGAGTTGCTTAGGCACATTTGTCCCAGGGCATAGGTGACAACTGAATACAGGGATGTTTGCCTTATGATTTTTAGACTTCAATAAAGTGACTGGTGGAATAAATGTGTATTGTAGTTGATAGTCTTCTAAATTTGATAAGGAAAACTATAATTACAGCCAGTCTTACCTGATGCTATAAATAAAATATTTACAGTACACAATGAGGACATTGTTGTCCTATTTACAACCAGCAAAATGGCTTAGAAATTATAGCTTAAGTGTATGTTTTGATATAATTAAACATATATTTAGCTGGCTGCCTAAGTTTCACATGACAGAAATAAAAATGTAAGCCAGTGTTTTCTTTTTTCTTTTTGAGTTTCTCTAAGAATTACTTATGCCTGAAGTCAAATGCAATTTTTTAAAGTAATGTCTATGAGAGTAAAAGATACTATACTTTTTCTCAGAAGGGAGAAAGTGTAATTTTAAATACATGCAATATTTAGGAGACTTACAGAAGTTTGCATCAGAAATAGACTTAAAGAGACAAGAATAAAAACTGTAGCTGTTTATCCTGTTTAAAATATAATCATAATTTTAACCTTTAACTTAGATTTTTTTCAGTTTTTATCATCCTTAGTATCTTTAAATTTTTCCTAATAGCACAAATCTCTATTGCAATGATTTGAGTCCAATTTTCATCTTCTACCTTCAACAAAGACAGAACCATTGGGTGGAGCCTATAATATAGAAAAGTAGTTACCAGTTAGTTGCAAACAAATGTTTTGTACTATTAAGGATGGCTTAGAAAAATGTTTCTACTGAAATTGGTAAGCTGCTGAAAGTTCAGGACTTCTACTCTCATTGCAGATGGAGGCACAGTCTCCTTGCCAGGTCCTTTATTTCTGTTGTACCTAATGACAAAGAACTCAGTTTACTGTCACCTCCTCGTGTCACTTTATCTTGTGAGAGACAGCGAGGTGGTGGGATGTGGGGTAACAGTGGTTTATTTTTCTCACAAATGAGAGTCCAGAAGTAGTCATACACAACTGCCACTTAGATCCCATTATGCAGAATTGAATTACTTGCCCATACCCAACTACAAGGGAGGGTTAAAAAGTGCAGCTTTCGTTTGGGGCAGCCGTGTGCCCAGATGAATACGAGGGGCTTTATTAACAGAACATAAGTGGAAAACGGATTTGGGAGAAAAACTAGTAGTCTCTTCCACACTCCATAGCACACATTTGAACTCCGTATTAATAACCAAATCAGTTGTGCCTCAGATCCGTCTTAGGGATTTCTTTAATCTGAGTTAGACCCTCACCCAAATGAACATTAGTCATAGGTTTCAAACTACTCAAGTGTACTTCATGCAGAGAAAAAATAAATTGGCATCAAGGTCAATATAGAAGAAAAAAATAAAATTTATTACCATCAGATTACCTACAATTTACAGTAAGACATGCTTATTATATATTTTAGAAGTGAAATAATTACATAAATAGATTACACTATAGGGAAATCTCTTATTTAAATTATTTTATTTATTAAGTACTTAGCTCTGATCTTTTTTCTAGCTATTGAGGCATGTTCCCAAAATAATATGAAGTGTTACATAAATGGACAGGACTTGGTCACAAAACTTCATTTGGTTTGGGAATTCCTACACGTGGCCAGTTTATTACCATGCCAGGAGATTTCAAGGTGCTCCACAAAAGATGTACAATCACTTACCAACAGTAATGCAATCTGTGGTTCCAAGATAAGAAGGGAAAGCAGAAGGAAACGAGTCATTACAAGGATTGGCTTCTATTTTTGATAAGGTTATAAAGGAATGCCTGGCCTGCAGTCTTAGCCGCTTCCTATGTGAATAAGCACGGAGAATGTAGGTGTGGTAAATAAAACAAAAGGAGCTATTTCAATACATTTTCATAACATCTTGCACATACTTTTAAACTGAGTTCATTGGATACAATATGATCTTTAACAAGGTTATATTACATTAAGAGACAGCTCTTTCTATTTTCGCTAAATTGAGGTCCTGATTTGGTGTCCTCTAAATGCCTATCTACTTGTGTTCTTTACGGTATGATTTAAATTACCTATATGGAGGCTTTCCATATCTAGTTTGTTTTTTTTTTCCTTTTTGGCCAGGATGATTGGGTATCTTTCAACATTTAAAGTTTTTTCTTTTTGGCCAGGGCTATTGTGTATAAGGTCATGAACACGTCCAGATTTCTGGGCTTTGTGTAAGAGTTGGAGAAAAATTAAATAAGGATACATTTTTTCTTCAAAATTATATGCTTTTCTGACTTACGATAGCCTCTAGCAAAGAGTCATTCTCTGATCCCCGTCCTCCTGATGGGTTCACAGCTTTATCAGCGACTTCTCGGCCTTCCTGGCCTTTGCACACTTTTGACTAACTCTTTGGGTCTCTGGTAAGAATACACAAAAACCTGAAATAATGCCTTCTGACTAATGGTCAGAATGGTAAAAAGGAATCTGGGATTTCCAGTGAGGATATCCTATGATGAGTCTAATTTCATTTCAAATAGGGGATCACTAGCAGCACTTAGTAAATAAATCTTACAATAAAGGTTAATAGAAATCACAAGTACTATACTGCTGAATCTTTTTCTTTTTTAAATTATATTTTATTGTTTATACTATTACAGTTCTCCCAATTTTTCTCCCATTTCCCTCCTTTCACCAAGAGCCCCCACTCCCTCAGGCCATCCCCACACATTTTCATGTCCATGGATCATACATACATGTTCTCTGGCTACTCTGTTCCCTAGACTGTATTTTACATCCCCATGATTATCCTGTAATGCCCAATTTGTACTTCTTAATCCCTTCACATTTTTCACCCATCCCCTAATCCCCTCTCATCTGGCAACCAGGAAAACATTCTCCATATTTATGATTCTGTTTCTGTTATGCTTGTTTGGTTTGTTTGTTTTTTTAGATTCAATTGTTGATAGACAAGCATTTATTGCCATTTTATTATTTATAGTTTGACCTTCTTTTCTTCTTCTTCATCTTCTTCAAGACCCTTTAACATTTCATATAATACTGGTTTGGTGGTGATGAACTCCCTTAGCTTTTTTGTGTGTGTGTCTGGGAACCTCTTTATCTGCCCTTCAATTCTAAATAATGGCTTTGCTGGGTAGAGTAATCTTGGTTGTAGGTCCTTGCTTTTCATCACTTTGAATATTTCTTGCCAATCCCTTCTGGCCTGCAAAATTTCTTTTGAGAAATCAGCTGACAGTTCTATCGGAGTTCCCTTATAGGTCACTAACTGCTTTCCTCTTGCTGCTTTTCATGTTCTCTCTGTTTTTAACCTTTGGCACTTTAATTATGATGTGTCTTGGGGTGGGCCTCTTTGAGTTCATCATGTTTGGGACTCTTTGAGCTTTCTGGACTTGTATGCCTATTTCACCAAGTTAAGAAAGTTTTCTGTCATCAATTTTTCCAATAGGTTTCCAACTTCTCGCTCTCTCCCTTCTCCTTCCAGTACCCCCATGATGCGAATGCTGGTACACTTGAAGTTGTCCCAGATGCTCCTTGCACTATCCTCATGGAGTTTTTCTTTGGATTCTTGTTTCTTCTTGCTGTTCTGATGAGTTGTTTTTTGCTTCTTTATATTCCAAATCGCTGATTTGATTTCTTGGCTTCCTCCACTCTACTGTCGATTCCCTGTAAATTATTCTTTATTTCAATTAGTGTACCCTTTGTTTCTGACTGGATCTTTTTCATGCTGTTGAGGTCCTCACTAAGTTCCTTGAGTATCCTTATAATAGTGTTTTGAACTCTTCATCCAGTAGATTGCTTATCTCTATCTTGTTTAGTTCTTTTTCTGGAGTTTTGTTTTGATCTTTCATTTGAGCCATGTTCTTCATCTCCTCATTTGGGCAGCCTCTCTGTGTTTGTTTCTACATATTAGGCAGAGCTGTTATGCCTTTCCAGTATGGTAGAGTGCTCTAATGTAGTATCCTGTAAGGTCCAGTGGTACAGCCTCCCCTATTATCCAAGCTGTGTACTGAAGGTGTTCCCTTTGTGTGGGCTGTGTACACCCTCCTGTTGTAGTTGAGCCTTGATTGCTGTTGGCACATCCAAGATCAGCCACCACCTGTATTCTGTGTGGGGTCACAAAGCATAGGCTACAAAGTGAACTGCAGATGGCTGCTACTTGTCCTGTGCTTGGAGGTGCCGAGGTGAGGCCAAGCTGTGAACCAAGCCTGGCTGCTGCTAGTGCTGGACCTGACATCACTTAGTGAGAGATATGGGGGCTCACTTAAGCCAGATGTTGCTTGTTTGAGAGGATTTAGGAAAATTGGAAGACAAGGCATTTGTTATGAAAAACCACAGGAAACCGCTCAGGTGGGCCTGAAAGTTGTGTGGGGCAGGACCTCGGGGAATCACCAGGGCAGGGCAAACAGTGTGAGCCAGGTTGATCGGTCTCAGATATGGCACCTGCCTACTGGCCTGTGGCCCTGCTGGTTGAGGTTCCAGTTTAGCCTTGCTATCTTATGGAATAGTACACATGTAAACTTGGAAGCTGATAGCAGTGGCCACTTTCTACCACATGGATCAGGTAAAAGACAAAACTGGTATCAGTGAAAGAAAAATAAAGCAAACTTCATGGAAAAGCAGAGATGGCTTCCTCGGTTTACTGTAGTGGATAGACTGCAGAACTGGCTCCAAGTCTCCACTCCCCTCCCTGGATACAACTGCCTTCGCAGTGTGACTTTGTAACTCCTCCCATCAAGAGGCAGAAACTAATATCTCATGTCTTGAATCTGGGTTCAACTTGTGACTTGGTAAAAGTGACAGAGTGCCAGTTTACACGCCTGGATCACAAAAAGTCTTGCACGTTTACACTTTGTCTCTTTGACGCATCCACTGCCTGAGGACATGCTAGGCTAACTTGCTGGAAGAATAAGAATAAGATGCCACATCCAAGGCCATCCTAACAAGCCAGTTCCTAATTAACACACTGGCTGACCAAAGACATTAAAAAATCCAGGCCATCCAAGCCCAGCCCAAATGAACAGAACTATCCGACCAAGTCATAGTCTCATGAAAAATAATAAATTTCACTATAACCTCTAAGTCTAGGGTGGTTGTCAGACAATGCTAAGTCTTGGTGAGTTACACAGCACTAACTCACTGACACAGCTCCCTGCAGTGTTTCTCTCCAAGGTTCTGGAGGCCTGGATACATCCCAGCACTAAACTTCCGTGGCTCACACTTGTAATCTCAGAATAAATTTTTCAATGTGTCTTGTTTCCTCAATCAAGTTTATTTTTATTTGCAACCAAAAGAATCCTCACTATGTTTTCTTTCTGGGATCTAAGGGCAGCAGGGACAGCACCTCGCTCTTACGGAGCCCCATAAGAGGTAACCAGATCTGTGGCGGGGTGGCTCAAATATACTGCGGAGGGGAAAGAGAGGGTCTGTTGACAAGCTTCTAGTCAAGAAAACAAAACCCAAGTTAAATATTCCAATGGGAGGAAATTCAATTTAAGCAATTGGTTAGAAAAATAATGGAAGAAAGAAAACAGGGAATTAGGGAAAGTGGAGGGTGAAAAGCAAGAAGAATATACCCGAAGAATAAAACCGGCCAGTGCTCCCGAGCTGTGCTCTGCAGCCGTACTTGCCACTGTCAGTGAGTGAGACACTGGTGCAGTCAGCTCTAGACCTGCGGTCGAGGTGCTGCCTCAACCAGGAATGGGATTTTTGCAATACCGTTGCTGCGGTAAACGTCATCATTGCTGCCTGAGACACTATCAGAAAATGGAAGGCACAGGGGAACGCCTTTTCCTCACTTTATCCTGTCAGTGCCTCCCATTAGCCACCCTAACCAGAAGCCTGCGGGCAAGGAGCCCTGGGAAATGGAACTTGCTCACTTTCAGCCCTGTAGAATATTAAAAGAGCAGCAGAAGTTGAGCTGCAAGCAAACAGACAAATGATCAGTACAGGGGAGGCAGCACTAAACTTTGAGAAGTCTCTTGGAGGGTTGTTAAAGGTTCCTCATGATCAAAATTAGGCAAAAAGAAGCTGAGCGACCTCCATTCAAGACCTTACAGAACTGAACAAGGAGCGTGCTAGCAATGCTGAGGGCTGAAGATCAGCAGGTCTGCAGACACATGACCTGCACTCTGTCTCTGGGACTCTGACAGAATCCTGTAGTGGGGGGAAGAATTTGAGAAAAGGTTGACAATGAATTTTCCCTTAACCTAATAAAAGAGAAATTAGGAATATTAAATTTTATTTGGAGAAAGAAAGCAAAGTGACAACGCTTCTTATAACCAGAGCGTGCAAAAGAGAGTCATACACACTATCGAAAGGTGGCGTTCCAAGAAGCTGCATCATGCCGCCTGACACGGGACGCGGAAGGAAACGGGGAAGTTAATGAGTTGCCCAAGCATTGCACAGACAAGTGTAACTCTGTAACTAGGCTGTTACAAAGCCAAGTGACTGACACCTGAACTAGTCTTCCCAGTGGACCACGCAGTAGAACTGGACATACCTTGTTAGCTGTTTGTTCATGAGATTCCACATATGAGTAAAACCACATAGGAAAATGGGGACGGAACCATACATGGAGAGCAGGACGACAGCTAGTGGTGGGGGGGGGGGTAGGCCAGGGGAAGACGAGAGGGTGGAGGGATTGAGCACAAAGGAAAAAGGACTCGTGGACAACAATGTGGTGATTGCTGGGAGGAGGGGGGTTAAGGTAACTAAATGTTAATGGAAAAAATAATTCAATAAAGATTAAAGAAAAAAGAAAAGAAAGATATACCATGAGCTCCCCTCTGAATGCTTCAATGTGTTTGAGGCCAATTTTCTACTTTTATTTTGTTGGTGGCAATGTTGGCAGCTTTTTTTGAATCATATAACTAATATAGGAATATATTCTCATTGCAGCAATTTAAAAATATACATAGGTCCAAAGCATGAAAATGGAGTCCCTCTTTGCCCCTCCCACCCATAGTCAAGACCCTCCTCAGAGTAGTCAGTGTGGGAGCTGCGATGCTAATCAAGGAAAAAGAACCTTGAACTTGTACCTTTATTGAAACTTGGCCAACTGAAACCTGGATGGAGAAGATAAAAACCAACAAAACAGTCAAAGGAGTGAACTGGTTTTTATTGTTCGTTTTTGCAGGATCGAATCTTCTTTTAGGGTAGACTGTTCCTTTGATCTGAAAATCCTGAATAGGCCATTTAATTACGTAAGTATTAAACTGACCCCTTATCTGAATAGAAGGTGTTTGAAATGGTGAGCCCCCAAAACTTGAATGTTTTAGTACAAAGACATTCACATAGGAGGCTGCCTAAGCTAGGTGTACTTAGCTTACTTGCATATGTGCTTAACATATGACAGGTATTCTTCTGTTTGAAAGAAATGTTTTGTTCTATATATTTGACTTAAGATCTAATCCTAAAAATGCCACTTGTTCTTATGGATAAGTGTGGGTATTTATTTGCAGGTTTGCTGACAGAAAATTGGAAGCTGAGCTCTGAGAAACAGAAAAACTTGTTTGCTCTGGTTTCCTTTAGACTTGCCCCACATGTCAATGCTGCATTGAGGCCCACAAGGTAGCTGGCAGTCTTCTAAGCACTGTGAGATGGGAGGTCCCTTCGCAACGGCAAGGGCACCGTTAGTGATGGTGATGGCGAGGCTCCCTCAGGGACCTTGAGAGTCGGTAAACATGGACCCAGGGGAGCCAGGCAGGGCGGGGAGGAAAGAAGGTGGTGGATACCTCCTGGAGGTCAGAGCAGGCTGACTGCACAGCAATTAGAAATAATCTGGGTATTAAATATCAATACAGGCCCAGTTTTAATCACAGATTGTTAAAGCTTGTGGTATCCTATTTTATATGTATATATATATTTCCCTCCAAAATTTGTTTGTTTGTTTGAGAGATATATACCAATATATCCAGAGTAAGGGTGCTTACCAATTCTTTCGGTACTTTTGCATTTGTGTATTTTCCATTTTTCAACGATGTACATGTACTAGTTGTATATTTTTTAAATAGTTAATTAATCCCCCCAAAAAGGGAAACAAAAAAAATATATATAGTACATTTTAGTTAAGATCAACTACCTGTTTTATTTTATGCTTATGTGATACTTTTTGAAGAATATGTGAAAATACCTTTTACTTTCTGGGGTATCATTAATGAAAATACAATTTCCATTCATTAGTGACTGGATTACCTAGAACAGCATTATTTGTGTGTGTACTGATAATTTGGAAAACATATAGTCTTTTCTGGTCACTTGGGGCTTGATTTGGCTTACCTGTTCTAAGGAGGAAATAATAGGACTGTGATTGGAGAATTTATCCTGGTAAATATGTCTTCCAGCCACTGAAGTTACTTGTTTGGTCCTGTTTGCTACAAAATTAATACCCCTACAAGGTTTCCAGAGTTCTGTACAGCAGTCAGAGGAAAAATAAATAAGACATTTGTGTCTTTCCATTTGCTCTGGTAGAAGAACATGTATCCACAGAGTCTTAAAGTTGGACCTTCTTTTTTTTTTTTTTTTTAAGATTTTTATTTATTTTTAGACAGAAGGGAAGGGAGGGAGACAGAGAGGGAAAGAAACAGCAATGTATGGTTCCCTATCACATGGCCCTCACTGGGGATCTGGCCTGCAACCCAGGCATGTGCCCTGACTGGGAATCGAACCGGGACCCTTTAGTTCCTAGCCCATGCTCAATCCACTGAGCTACACCAGCCAGGGCGTGGACCTTCTTATTTAAGTTCATAGAAGGTGTCCAAATATCTTTGATTGCCTAATTGTAGGTATTGTCAGGCCCTTTGTCTTTAAAAATACAGTTTAAAACAGGGGACTTTACACTTCAAATGAGGAAATAGTATGACACATGACATGTATATTAATAAAGCTGTTTTTAAAAAGATGAGGCTAGAACCCAAGAGTGATTTTAAAATAATAAAGAAAATGCAGTACCCTGAACTAAATAATTATTTGATTCATTCGTCAATAAATGAATGAATGGGTCCTAGAGAGAGACATTTAATAAATCTGTTTTTTTAAATAGGCATAACATATATAATTTAGGATTTATATCATTGGTAAAAATGTGAATATCTACTGGACCCCAAGCCCTAAACTTTAGGAATATTTGAAGAAAGCCTCTACATGCAAACTGTAAAAATACAATTGATTTGTAACATTATTATGAGTATAAAAAAAAATAGAAAAGAATCAGAGTTCCAGAGATACAAATATAAATCAAGATTTGAGGGTAATTTTTAAGATCTGACAATAGTATATGTGCATACATATGTACATATACTATTGTGAATAACATATGTTTAGTTCTTCATGGCCAGTAGTATATGGCAGAAGTAACCAATTGGAGACTTCCAGTCAAGATGGCGCTGTAGGCAGACTAGGCTCACCTCTTTGCACAACCATAACAAAATTACAACTAAAATATAGAATGACCATCACTCAGAATCATCAGAAATTAAATTGAATGGAAGTCTGACAATTACAGAATTAAAAAAACTACATACATCCAGACTGGTAGGAGGGGCACAGAAGTGGAATTGGCTGGTCCCACATCCACCTATGGTGGATACAAATTTGGGAGGGATATCTTGGGAGCGAGGAGTCCCAGTCCCACACCAGGCCCCCAGCCCATGGTTCCAGTGCCAGGAAGATAAGTCTGCACAATTTCTGGGTGCTAAAACCCAAGAGGATTGAGTCAGTGGAAGAAACTGCTGGAGCCCCAAGCAGTTTCTCTTAAAGAACCCACATAAGAACTTACCTACTCAGATTCACTCCTTCTGGGCTTTGGCACTGGGGAGGCAGCTTGAGGGGCACCACTGGCAAGCAAGAGAGGGCTGAGGTGCCTGGCATCAAGGTGAGCAGAGGCCATTGTCTCTTTTCTGGGCCCTCTCCACACAGAGCTGGCAAACTGGTGCCGTATCTAAGATTCCATCAACCTGGCTAACACTGTTTGACCTGCCTTGGAGATTCCTAGAGACTCCACTCCACCTAACTTATAAGCCCACCCAAGCTGCTTTTCCATCTGAACAAACAAGCAGCAGCTGGCCTCAGTGAGCCCCAGGCCTAGAACTAGCAGCTAGATTCACAGCTTGGCTTCTCCTGGAAATCTCCAAGCCCAGCACAAGTAGCAGCCATTTCAGATTGCTTTATAACTCAGGCAGCGTGGCACCGGGCAAAACACAGGTGAGGGTAGATCATGACCTGTACCATCCTGGAAACCCCAGGGCCAGCGCACCCAGTAGGCAGCTACAGACAATGTTGGAGTACCACCACCCTGCCCCCCTGCACAGCTCATCCTCCACAGAGGGCAACGGTTGGTGGTCAGTGGTCTCAGCCAGTCCTTGCAGCTGACTGGTCTGGGTAAATCCCTCCCATTGATATGCCAACAGCAACCAAGTTTCAACTACAAGAAGGGGGTCTACTCAGCCCACACGAAGGGCACACCTCAAGTACCCAGCCTGGGTGATAGGGGAGGCTGTGCCACTTGATCCTACAGGACACCTACTACATTAGACCAAACTACCAAGACAGGGAGTCAAAGCAGCTCTACCTGATACATAAAAACAAACATAGGGAGGCTGCCAGAACAAGGAGACAAAGAAACATGGCCCAAATGAAAGAACCAAACAAAACTCCAGAATAAGAGCTAAAGCTAAAAGAAATGGAGATAAGCAAGCTATCGGATGCAGAACACTGGTTCAAAACACTGGTTATAAGGATGCTCAAGAAACTTAGTGAGGACCTAAGTAGCATAAAAAAGATCCAAACAAAAATGAAAGATACACTAACTGAAATAAAGAACAATTTACAGGGAAACAACAGTAGATTGGATGAAGCCAAGACTCAAGTCAGTGATTTGGAACATAAGGAAGCAAAAAACAACCAATCAGAACAGTAAGAAGAAAAGAGAATTAAAAAAAACGAGGATAGTGTAAGCAGCCTGTGGAACATCTTTAAGCAACCCAACATTTGCTTCATAAGGGTACCAGAAGGAGAAGAGCAAGAAATTGGAAATCTATTTGAAAAATTAATAAAGGAAAATTTCCCTAATTTGGTGAAGGAAGTAGACATGCAAGTCCAGGAAGCACAGAGAGTCCCAAACAAGATGGATGCAAAGAGGCCCATCCCAAGACACATCATAATTACAATGCCAAAGGTTAAAGATAAAGAGATGGGAGGGGGTTGTAGGGGAATAGTTGCAGAGGTGAGGGGATTAAGAAGTACAAATACGTCGTTACAGAATAGCCATGGGGATGTAAAGTACAGTATTAGAAAGGGACAAGCCAAAGAACTTACACACATGACCCATGGACACACACAAGGGTGGGGGGATTGCCTGAGGGAGTGAGGGGTGCTGGGTGGAGAGGAGCAAAGGGGGGAAAATCAGGACAGCTGTAAAAGCATAACCAGTAAAATATAATAATTAAAAAAAAAAAAAAAAAAAAAGCAGCAGCCCTGGCTGGTGTGGCTCAGTGGATTGAGCGTGGGCTTTGAACCAAAGGGTCGCTGGTTCGATTCCCAGTCAGGGCACATACCTGGGTTGCAGGCCAAGTCTCTAGTCGGGGCCACATGAGAGGCAACCGCACATTGATGTTTCTCTCCCTCTCTCCTCCCTTCCCTTCTCTCTAAAAGTAAATAAATAAAACCTTAAAAAAATATAAAGAAAAAAAAAGAAGTAAGCAATCATTTTGAACTGGAAAAGCCGGTGTTCATGCTCCCTGTCAACTACCGGACTCAATGAGCAGACACAGGGATTGAATCTTCATGGGCGCTTTACTCAGAAGGCTGGTGCTCTGAGAAGATGGCGAGTTTGCACCCTAACAAACCATCTTAAACCCCATTTTAAAATGGCCCTTTTCATAAGGAGAACAAAGTCTAAGTAAGGGGCTTGGAGTTCAGGGAAAAGTTAATTGGATTTAAAAACGTGGGGCATTCTCGCCCTGGGCGGTGGTCTTTAGCTGCCTCAGGCAGTGGTCTTTAACCACGTCCTGGGCAGCGGTCATCTCACTCTGGACTACAATGGCTCAGATACCAACGTGAATTGCTTGCAGTCCTCCTGAGGCACAAGGGTGGGACTGCCTATGGTCTCCTGGAGTCAGGATGGGCCATATATTCTGTTCCTGGAACAATAGCTTTTACATGCATTGATTACTAAGCTTATTAGCTATTATTTAAACTAAAATTTTTCCAACATTTGAGTCCCCCATCGTTTGGTTAGTTCCAAGGTTAAATCATAAAAGGCAGTGTAGCTTCTATGCACCCCCTCTCTTAGAAAATTTGATTATCTAAAAGAAGGATAATTTCTTTCCCTCTTAGATACTTTGCTCCCGGGTAAATGAGCTGCCACGTCATGAACAACCCCATGGAGAGGCCTGTGTAATAAGCAAACAGGGCCTCCCAATGACAGTCCTGTGTGTCAGCTGAGAAGCAGCAACCCCAGTTAAATTAAGCCTTCAGAGGACTGCGGCCCAGCTGACAACTTCACTTCATGAGACCCTGAGCCAGAACCACCCAGCTGGGCTCCTCCTGGATTCCTGTGTGATAATAAACAGTTGGTGTCTTAAGCTACTAAACTGTGGAGTTATTTGTTATGTAGCAATAGATAATATACAGTAGAGAATAAGGAAACTGAAAAAAATGTAGAGATCCCAGACTTATGCAACATTATAAGCTTTACTAGAAAACATGTAACTGATGAAATTTTACAATTCTTACTTTGCCTTGGGCCTTCTATCTTATTAATTCCTTCCTCTCCAAAAGTTTTCAACACACTTGACTAGAGGATTTCATTCTCCTGTGGGAACATATTTCTAACTGCATAATAAAAGTCCACAGAAAATTTAGATTTACTTTAAGCTAGTCATGATTTTACTCTGTAAATATTAATGTTCTATTCTTAAATACTAGATGTATTTTTCTTGAATCTACCATAAAATTCCTTATATGAGAAACATGGTTTTACGTATGTTAAAGTGTTAAATCTAGAAGAATTGACAAATTTTAACACCATTTTCCATCACAGAACTTTCTTACTCATGATTTTGACAATAGACAATTTCCTAGTTGAGACAGCAAAGTCAGTGCTTGTGAAGGACAGTTCTTCCTTTGCAGATGGAGACTCAAAAACCCATCATGATGTCGCAACCAGCTGCTAGATAGAATTAACTCACTCTTCGAAGGAGCTGGTCTGACTAAAGGAAAAAAAGAACTTCCTTTCTCTTACTGGTTTAACAGTGACAGTTTCTTGCAATAAATATCTCCGAATAAAAATGAGGGTGATGAGAATGTGATGGTATGTATAGGTTGTCTCCCCAGTCCCTCTTTTCCTCCCCGTCATTTACGTAGCTCTGGGGTGACGCCTACCAACCATGTCCATCAAACATCACCCCTTGGCTCCTCTTGATTCAAGGTGAACATCCACTAATCTTGGGAATCTGAAATGGTGGATGAGCAGAGAGATGAGGAAGGATTGGAATTGACTGAATTTTTCTCAGGATGGCTGGACCTGTGACATAGAAACTTGGGTTGCTGTCTGTGGCCATGGTTTTTTGTTTGTTTAACTGAATCTATTGGGGTGACATTGGTTAATAAAATTATATTGGTTTCAGGGGTACCATTCTATAATACATCATCTGTTTGTTGTACTATGTGTTCACCACTCCAGTGTGGCCGTGCTTTTATCCAAGTAGTATGAAGCACAGGAAAACTGTTAGGTGAGAGAGAGGTAATGAATCAGAAATGCAGACACCAGTATACGTGGGAGTCAAGAGAACGTTTCCAGCCCTGTCAGGCGGCTCAGCTGGTTTAAGCACCATCCTGGACACCAAAAGTTTGGTCAGGGCACACACCCAGGTGGTGGGTTCAGTTCCCAGTTGGGGTACATGCAGGAGGCAACCCATCAATGTTTCTCTCTCACATCACTGTTCCTCTCTCTCTCTCCCCTTTCCTCTCTCTCTAAAATCAATAAACATATCCTCGGGTGATGATTTTTTAAAATTTTTATCTAAAAAAATAGAATGTTTCCAGCAATATCCTTGTGTTTAGAGTCCCGAAGATACTCCTGTGTTCCTCTAATGTATTCCTCTTTTTGTTAAACTCAAATGGGTTTCTGTTACTGGAAAATAAGGGTTCTATCACAGACATAGTAGAAGAGCGACATAGTTTAATTAAGAAAACTGGGGAAGATTTAACTAAACGGTTATTGATCACAGCATGGAAAACACTAAACATTTAATGTATAACATCTACAGTGTACTCACTGTAAGTCATGTTGTAGGGTAATATTAGGGTAGGATTATATGTTTATGATACATGTTAATGAAAAAAGCAAGTTTTGGATATAGCCTATGTGATCACATTTTTGTTAATTATTCACATATGGGCACACAAAAAGTTATGGCATCATATAAATGAAAATGTCAATAGTGGTTCTCTCTGAATTGTTAGATTGCAAAAAAAATTTAATCTCATTATCAATAAGGAATGTGCAGTTCTTGTGTATTTAGAACAAAAAGTTTCACACCAAAAGTAAATTTAAAATATTATGTGGAATGTTTGTCAGTCCACAAGTAGAGTAAATAAAACTAAAATCCATAAGACTTTAAAAAGGAGAGAACTCAGCAGTAGCTTAACATCAATTGAAATGAGATAATATGATGGTCATGAGAACTGAAGTAGAAAAAAAATCTCCTGCAAATGAATTAACTTGATTGTCACAGTTATATTGTGTAAATAAATAACAGGTTTATAATAACTAATTGAATACACAGTATGTGGTTTATAAGGCTCACTCATTCTCTGTGGGCAACTAGCCACTGTCTCAAATCTCACTCACACAGTTAAGTATCTGATCCAAAGTGTAAGTCCAACAGATAACAAACATTCCCTGGATCACAGGTGGCAAACGCAAGGCCTGCGGGCTGAATCCTGCCTTGCAACTTGTTTTATCCGGCCAGGCACCTCATTTCTACCCAGAGCTCCTTGCCCCTAGTTAAGGAGTAGTTACATTTACACAGTCCTAAAATTACATTCGGCCCTTTGAGGGCAACCGCGAGGCTGATGTGGCCCCCAGTGAAAATGAGTTTGACACTCTGCCCTAGCAGGCTGTTGTATGCTAAAATCTAAGCATGCTGAGATAAATTGCCATTGAGATGTAAAGCAGATAGTTGAAAAGGACCAAAAACAATACTCAATGGAAAAGTAGAAAATGATCAGATTGCATATTGAAAACATGTCTACAGAAACAGATTGTCTAAACCATGACTTATTCAAATAAAAAACGTCAAAATCAAACTCTCTAAATACCTGCTTGGCACCCTGCCTCTTCTAACCTGTCTGAGACCAGAGAACTCCAGCCCCAAAATGGGGCTTGGCAGTATTTCAGAAATGCTCTTCAACTGTACAAAAACCTTTTTTTAGAAACTAGGATTAGTGTGACACAAATATGGGTATGTAAAAGTAGGCGCTGAGTTATGCAATATTTATTTAAGTGGAATTCTTCCAATATTTTCTGGAAGAGAGGTCTTTTTCCAACGATGCCACCCTGTAGAACAACACTGCAGGGATACTGCTTATGAGCATTCGTGATTTTTTTTAAATGAGTGTTCTTAAGAATAAAAAGGCATTAAAAGGTGAGAGTGAAATAAATCTCAGATTTTTTATGTGATTAATGACCGACTGCAATAAAGATTATTTAGAAATAAAATAACCTCACGATTTTTTATACAAAGGTTGTCTCCACTACCTTTTTCCAATGTTTTAAATCCTAGAGAAAATTTACTCTATTTGAATGTACAAGCTTCTAACTTCTCTCCTTCTGCTCACTGATAGCAAGCTCGCTGTGCGTCGGGCGTGAACCATCTCCACACGCTCTGTGCAGTAATTACCCGTACAGCACACCACCTACATTACCATCTCCATCTCTTCACGGCGCATCACCTACTGTCATCTGAAGCCTCTTCGGCCTGGCCTCTGACCTTATGGTAGAACTGAACTCACGCACCACTACACAACGCCCTACACGCTTCTCTTTTCCTGAGTGCCCGGTAGCTTTCCTTTCTTTTTCTTCTTGACTCCTGAAATCTCACGATTAAATGAAATTCAGTCCATAGCCCATTGGTCATCTCTTCATAAAGTTCTTCTTTTAAAGAACTCATTCACTCTCAAGATTTCAACTTGCACTAAAGCTTAGTCCCAACTGCCTGCTGGGCATTAAGTTAGGACCTCATGTAGAACAGAACCCACCGTCTTGCCCTCCAAGCTGATTGTTCTCATTCTTCAGTGTTTTGTTACTATGTTTTACCAAGTCCTTTACAAAATCTGTGAAATCCATCTCTTGGTTTCTCTTTGCAACTACCTTTCTTTGGCTATGGCCTGTTCATCACACTGATTTCTCCCTGCCTCATGTCTGACACTGGTTGTCTCAAAAGAAGAGCTAAGACATAGGCTTGCATACTAGTGGGAAGTGATCCCAAAAAAGCATGAGTGAGAGCCCAGGGGAGGGGGACAGAGGAAGAGGGAGAGCCAGTTCAAAGATAACTCTGAATTGGCCAACACTACCAGTAACTGATGCCAGGTCCCGCCTGGATATTCTCATTGGCCTTATAAAATGCACCTCTGAAAATCCACCTGGAAGCAAAAGGAAGAAATAATCACTCATAAGCTCCTGTCCCCCACTGCTTAAAGATGGCTCTACTGGTAATGACTCCCTTGCACTTCTTGATTGCACACGTATGAGTCTGTGCAAGTTCTGCTAGCCTCCACTATGGCATAAGAGAAATGCTGGGCAAGAAGGAGTAGGATACATTGTTTTTTAAGAAAGAAAAGGAAAAGAAAAAAAGTGGTAGATAAATGTCTTGAGCTTCAGTAAATGCTGCCCAGTTGTATCTATTAGACATGGCACAAGGAAGAGTGGGGGACTAATAAGAGGCATGATATATCTTATTAATTCGCTTGCTACGTGTGTCTCATGTCTCTTTAATAGGACTAAATATCTCAGTGGCGTACATCCATTCAGCTGAGGATTTTACCAACAACTACTACCACCCCTCCCTAGTTCTGCCCGCACTATTGATGTCAAAGCACTCCCCACCCACTGTTTTTAAAGCTTGTATTTCGAATTCTTTTCTCATGATGATACTGTTTCTATTATCAGGTTTCCTTAACACCACTGCTCATCTCTGCAACATAGTCACTGGTTGAAGAAATAAAGTGAGCAGACTATTTAAAGTTGGAACATTGCACTCACCATCCAGCCAGCTAACCTAAATTTACAGACTATGTTTTGAAATTTTTTATCCCTGGATCAAGGTCAAAGTGTTCTGGTAACTTAAGGTTGGTTTTCATTTCACTTACTTATCTTTACATCCTACAGCTTAGATAAACATTTTTTGCATTCTCTTCTCTAATCTATTCTGCCAAGATTGGTTGAAGACTTTCGCACTTGTGAATTAAGTCCAAGTTACGATGACACTACGTTTATGTGCTACACACCAGTAGTGCTTATTTATACAATTTTCTAAAAGTGAAAAGGAGGAAAACAAATTTACCTTCTTTATCCTTTGGGTACAACATAACATCCATAGAATTTATCAAGCTCTTGATATACTTGTCAGTGGTTTCCAAATATCGAGATAAAGTTAGCAGAATATCTCCCCCATATGAAATTTGGGGGGTTCTTTTGAGCTGAAATAAATAACCTTAATGTTTTTAAAGGAGAGTTTGAGAATTTGAAAAATGTACTCATTCATTTAACAAATATTCATTGAGCACGCTATTGTGAAAAAGTCCTGTAAGATCTTGTTCATCACTTGAAAAAAACTACTGTTTATTTTTCCCCTTGCAAAACATTAAATATACTCTATGCAAAATAAATAAACAAAGTAAAAACTGAGAAACATAAAAGCACCTGTAATCACATCACACACATAGAAACACTATTAAGCTCTGATACACGTCTCTAGTGCTTCTTTGGTGGACTCCTCGCAAACTGCTTTCATTGGAACAAACCGGAGGTTAAAAATACTCAGGTGCTTCCATATAAGTAGACTCCACGATTTTCAGGTACTGGGATTATATCTTACTCTCCAAGGTATCTACCCCCAGGCTGACACCTACTGTGTGCTAATAAGAACGTTAGGGGGCCATTCCTGTATCTCATTAAAAACCAAACCAAACAAAGTATGTTAGTAAGCTCAATTCCCCACAGTGTCTGTTACTAAATCAGACATTTAGAATGCCTAGCCACAGTAGCTCTTTCCATCGTAAAGAGATGTTCACCAACCTTGAATAAAGTTTCTCTATGTTCATCACAAGGTGTTTCGTTAGGAATGGAATTTGGTGGCACAGGCAAGAAAAATCTATACTTACATGATTATTGAAAACCAGGACGTTGGCTGCGACACAACGAGGAGCCGCAATCCACGTGGAGGCGCCGAGCAAGGGGTGTCTCGGTGCCGTGTGAGCGCTAACAACGCCGCCAAGGCAGCAGCCAATGATCCACAGCTGTGGAGAGTGTCACAGAGGAAATGAAATAAAATCCGGTTATCCCGTCAGATGCAGAGAATGTGGATACAGAATAATGTACAAGAAAAGGACTAAAAGATTGGTGGTTTTTGATGCTGGATGAAACATGGAAAATAGAAGAATATCTTTGTTTGCATTTCGATTTGTTGTTAATGTTGTATAGCTGTTCATTAGTGTACTTTATGAATACAACTATATACACACAATTTCATTTTAAAAATCATACTGTATTTAGGTATCCATTAATACTTTATATAAAGACACTACTTTTGTTTCAAAGAGGAGAAAATCAGGAATGTGGTATCATTTGGAGAACATAGGACAATGGCGGCAAATTCTCCACACTCCTTCATCTTGCCTCAACCAGAGGGGAGGTGGACATTATTTTATCATGTCAGTGACTTGTTTTTGACATTTGATGAAGGTGACCATACTGGTAAAATGATCGTTTTAGCATTTCTGCCAGAAGGTTCAAGCAATTAGAAAAACTAATCAGGAAAAAAAAAAGTGAGAACAAAGCTTATTATTTTTGTTGTTGTTGTTATTTGGGAATTACTTAGTACTCTCTTTCAGTCAGAAAAAATATGTTTTCCAACAGTTACTTGTATGCTGGACATGAACAATTAGCCTGCTTTAATATAGCATATTTTCCCTTTTATTCTTAGTGTTAAAAAGGATATTCTAATAAATCTGTGGGGGAAGAAGACCTTTCCCCCTCCCCATCTTTGCACTTTCACGAAACAAATATTTCCAATCTCCTTAAGTGTAGAGAGGGGTTCATGTTTATAATATTTCTTTTTGCCCTTAAGGAAATAAAACCAACTTTTATGTTGCCAGTGATTTCTGCTATAGTTTTAATGTGTAATCAAGCTGTATTACGAAAGAAGAAAGCAGATCTTTTGAGCTGAGAAATAAAAAAGTAACAGGTCTGACACAGAGGCCTGAGGAGGGTGGTGGACATTTTTTGAAATGGAAGGCAGAAAAGCAAACTTGGGGGAGCTGAAGAATCAAACATTCTGTGTGGCTACTTGATGCCTGCGATGACAGACTTCGACATTGGTCCTAACTTCCTGGCACTGGTTTGTTTCGCTGAATTTCTGCGTCCATCCTACTCTAGTGCTCCGTGGGAAACAAAAATCCTGCCTAGCCCGTGCCAGGTTCCCTTACTGGGGCGAGGCCTCACCTCTCCCCTTGAACAGCAGGTCAGTCGGTGGGCTACTGTTTAGGGACAGACTGTCCAGGTGTTACTAAGGCCAGGGAGCTGCTTTGCCTGGAATCCATGTCGAGCAGCTTTTATAGGAAACCTTCTGTACTAAAATGATGGCTCATCGGTCTTTCAGAAGTCAGGTCTTTTCCTGGCTTCTCTGACTTGTAAACAGTTGGCTTTGTCTCAGTGAGTCCTGAAAGGGTCAGTTGTTCAGGTAAGAGGACGGGTTTTCAGACTTCATCTGTTAGCTGGAGAAAATGAGCTGCTATGGGATAAATGGACAATAGTATAATATGAGAAATAAAGAATCATCCTTTGGATCTTTAAGGTCCCATCAGGCAGGAAAATATATGCTAAGTAGCTCAAGCACGAATTAGTAGTTTTCAATAAGAGGCAACGATGTATCTCAAAGGCCATTTTTTCAAAATAAGCCTTAAAATTATGAAGTTCAGAGTTAGAGTTATCATTATTTGAATTGTACAGTTAACCAATGGAATAATTCAGGCTAATTGACTCTATAACTCCTCAATTATCTTAGCAATTTAGAAAAATTAGTGCTTCCCATCCTGAATTACCCAAGCAATTATAGTTACAGTCTTGGCCTATTGTCTTTTTATGGTAAATGATGCTCTGATTTGGGTTGGCAATATTTTAAGTGACACATTAGGGTTCAAATTCCTTGTTAGGAAACAGAGAAAATGCAAGAAAAAGGTCCTCTAGAAGCCCTGTATTGTAATAGAGGCCAAAGAACCAGGAATCAACTCAACACTCACAAAGCCCAAGTCTAAAGCTGGTGTTTATTCTGACATGTCATAGTCACAATTCTGTTTTTCTTGTATGAAAAGACACAGTCAGATGGCAATATAACTGGGTTTAAAAAAGGTTAACAGTTGGTTTAACTGAAACTGTTGAAATTATTTGTTAATAATCATTATTAACAAGGCTGCCAACTAGTTCTTTCTTACGTATTTATGTAGCAGGACTGTCTGGTCAACCAGATGGACATTGACTGTACGTTGGTCCCATCTACTATAGAATCGGTGAGGCATTCTTAGCTCTAAAATTCACTGCCCCGGTGGTCCACAAATTGTAAACTTACCAGCCTTCAGGGAAAGGCACTAAATATTTACCTCTTGGCAACTTGAATAAAATGGAATAATGCTTCCATGTCAAATGATCAACCCAAGGATTTTTAAAATGCATTTTATAAGATACAGTATATACTTTTAGAATCTAGCAGATAATTCTATTTATATATAACAATTATTTGATATCATAATAAAGAACACATTTACTGACAAATAAAATAACAACTACCAATTTAAAGTAGTGAATTAATAAGCATGTTTATACTCTACCATATTTGTTTAAAGAACACCTAAGATAATTTTTATATGAGTAATGCTTTCTCAAGCAAAGTAAACCAAATATTTATCTGCTAAATCTAGGCGGCAGAAGATAACTGCAATTCATCTTGTTTCAAGAAAGTCTGAAGTGAAATTACATATCTCCTGCAAGCAATACAACCTAATATCCAAATCTTCTGACCTATCCTAAATGTGTTAGGATTTTGCTCACGCCAGTCATGGGGACTTTGTGTCCATGACATTATCAAATGGCAAAAAAAAGATGATATCCATTGAAAAGATGCATTTTTCCCACTAACCCATAGTAACTCAGTAAACCTTGAGCATTTATAAACAACCGAGAGCATGAGAGGGTTACATAAACAGAAGTGTCACTTTTCTGTTTCTCCTCTGAGGGGAAAGAAGTGAAATGAGATAAAGAGGATACAGATTTAAAAAACAACAACAACACACAAAACACCCCAAACACCCCAAGTGACATTACAAAGCATCTATGGGAAGCCAGGAAGAAGTCAGGAAAGATAGAAACAGGTCTTAGCAGACGCAATTTTCTTCACTCACCCAAACTATTTGGGAAAACTGCAATGAATTCTAAGGCAAATTTAACAACCAGGGAAAAAACCTGGTTTTGAAAAGTTAGGTTTAGAATTTAATTGAATATAAGCAAAAAGTAATGAATCAGCATCAATATAACAAATGCTGGAGATCCAAGATGGCACCATAGTAGGTGGAAGCTACATACATCTCCTCCAAAGACCAAACTGGAATTACAACTAAATTATAGAACAATCATCCTGAGTAACCAACTGAAGCCTAGCAGAAGAGAAGTCATAACCAAGGATTTACAAAAGAAGCCACATCAAGAGTGGGTGAAAAGGGCTGGCCCCACTCCACAGGCAGAGGCTGAGGTTTCTGAGAAACATGTCAGTTGTGGCGGTGTTCCCCTTCAGAAATGTGGGGTCTAAACCCCAAGTTGGGCTCCCCAGCCCACAGCACCAGACCAGGTAAGAGGCATCTCTGTAACATCTGGTTGTGAAAAGCAGTGAGATTTCTGTCATCCAGGGAGAGATGGGAGACCACCAGAGAAATAGGCAGCCTCTTAAAAGGCCAACACACAAAATTTCATGCATGGCCACTCACACTGGGCTCTGGCAGAGGGTGGACAGAGCAGATAAGAGTCACGTGAGGAGAGTCTGGAGTTTGTGGCTCTGGGGAGAGAGCTGAAGGGACAACTTCTAGGACACCTGTGCTGAGGCATTCTTCCACTCTGCAAATGCCATCTTTCTTGGATGGAGCACTCCTATCCTGTGACATCAGCCTTGGGGAAAGCAATAGTCCCACTTTCTGGACTCCCTCTCATCCCACCCTGTGGAGCTTTTGCCCTGCTGAGGAGTCAGTTACCTTGGCCAGGATGTAGAGGTCTGGGAAGACTTGGAGGGTGTCAGTGACTAAGTGGTGTGGCTTTGGGGCAGAGGCCATTTCCCCCATTTCCCCATGAATCTGACTGGCACGTCCCCCTCACAGGAGATCAGCTAGAACCACACTCCAGTCTCCAGCCCCAGAGGCTTCTAGTGGCTCTGCCATGCTGAGATTGGGGCAAAATCCAGGACAGATCAGTAGTGTGGCTCTGGGGCAGGGGTCACACCCCCCACCTTCCCCAAAGCCAAATGGGCACCTCCCCCTCACTGGAGATCCACTAGCCCTATCCTTTCAACTCCTGGCAGAACCGCCTTGCTGAGCTCTGTCTGCTCCTGGCAGAATCTGGGACAGACTGAGCTATGTGGCTCCAGAACAGGGGCCGTTTTTTCCTCACACACCCAGGCAGAGCAGAGCCCTCCCTTCACACAGCCAAATCTTGGTATGTTTGGGCCTAATAAACTGTTGGCCTCACCCTGATGAGTCCCTGTGGCCCTGCCCCGACACAAAGGTGTGTGAGCACCCATAGGTGGCAGCTAGACTTGGTTTACTCAGGGACATTTGCTGAGAAGCCTCAGACCCAGCGTTGACAATGAGTTTGAACCTGTATGAATCTGGTAAACACCAGTTGCCCCTACCTGGTGACTCACTGTGAACCTACTTCATGCAACTCAAGTATAGCCAGAGGTTCCTTCAGTAACTGAGCCTAACAGGCAGCTGGCAGGCAGAGGCAGGTGGAGGCAGATCTCAAATGGCCTTAAGACTTTTGCTAACCTGCCCCTGGGCCTGGTGCTGGTAAAAGCTGGCCTTGGTGCACAGCTTGGTCCTTCCCACGCACACTCAGGCCCAGCAGAGGCAGCCACAAACTGTAAACTGTAGTTCCAAAGAGGTTGCCAAGGGCCAGGCACAGACATCTGACTTTGGTCTGCACCACAATCCTTCCCAAGAGGTGCAGAACCAAAGCACCCAAGAGTTAGCATCAGACAATGTCAGGACAGGACCCAATAAGCCTCACAAGTGGCATATCCAAAGGATGGTCTTGGCAGGCACCAAACCCTGCTGAGGCAAATTCTGCTTTGTGTGGTCAGCACCTGACCACATGGCTTATATGGCATGATCAGGGTTGAGTCACAGTCAGCCAGCCTGAGGGTCAATCCCACCCATGAATGAGCCAATAGCAATCAAAACTCAATTAAAACAGGAGGGTCCACATAACCCACACAATGACATTCCCGGAGCACCCTCAGGTGATCAAGGAGACCGCACCATTGGACCCCACAGGACACCCACTACATAAGGACACCCACAAAGACTGGCAGGCACAACAGATCTATCTAAAACAGAAACAAACACAAAAAGGCAGCCAAAATGGGGAGACCAAAATGTGCCCCAAATGAAAGAATAGGAGAAATCTCCAGAAAAATAGCTAAATGAAAAGGAGGGAAACAATTTATCAGATACAGAGTTCAAAGTAATGATTATAAGGAAATTCAACAGCATGAAAAAGGACATAGAAACCATGAAAAAGGTCCAGTGAGAAATAAAGAATACAATATCTGAAATGAAGAATACACTGGAAGGAATAAACAGTAGATTGGATAAAGCAGGTCAAAGCAGCAATTTAAAAGACATAGAAACAAACACCCAATCGGAGCAAAACAAAGAATAAAGAATTTTTTATATTGAGAATAGTTTAAGACATCTTTGGGACAACATGAAACGTAACAACATCTGCATCATAGGCATGCCAGAAGGCAGAAGAGAAAGAGCAAGGGATCAAAAAACTACTTGAAGAAATAATGACTGAAACTTCCCTGACCTGGTCAAGGAAAACAAAACAAAACAAAACAAAACACAAGCCCAGGAAGCACAGAAAGTCCCAAACAAGATAGACCCAAAGAGACCCACTCCAAGACACATCATAGTTAAAATGGCAAAAGTTAAAAACAAAAAGTAGAATCTTAAAAGCAGCAAGAGAAAGACAGTTAACTACAAAAGAGATCCCATAAGAGGGTCAGCTAATTTTCCAACAGAAACCCTTTCAGGCCAGAAGGAATTGGCGTGAAATATTCAAAATGATGAAAAGAAAGGACCTACAAACAAGACTACTTTAACCAGTAAGGTTATCATTTAAAATTGAAATAGAAATAAAGAGCTTCCCAGACAAGAAAAAGGTAAAGAAGTTAATTACCACCAAACCAGTATTACAAGATATGTTAAAGGGTCTTAGAAGAAGAAGGGGGGAGGAGGAGGAAGGGAGGAAGGAGAAGGAGAAAAAGAAAACAAAGGAACATAGTTATAAAGAATAAAATAATAATCAATACATAGCTAGCAATAATCACTTTAAATGTAAATGGCTTAAATGCCCCAATAGAAAGACACAGGGTAGCTGAATGGATAAGAAAAGAAGACCCATGTATATACTGTCCACAAGATATCCACTTCAGAATGAATGATACACACAGACTAAAAGTAAAGAAAGGAATGGAAGAAGATATTTCATGCAAATGGAAAGGGAAAAAATGCTGGGGTAGCAACACTTATATCTGACAAAACAGACTTCAAAACAAGGGCCATAACAAGAGACAAAGAAGAACACTACATAATGATAAAGGGAGCAATCCAACAAGAGGTTATAACCATTGTAAACATTTATGAACCCAACAACATCTTTTTATTTATTCTTTAATTACTTTATTGTTTTTCAATTACAGTTGTCTGAATTTTCCCCCCACCCCAGTCAACCCCACCTCCCTCCCTTGCTTCCACCCTCCCCCTTGGTTTTGTCCATGTGTCCTTTACCATAGTTCCTGAAAATCCTTCCCCTCACTGTCCCCTCCCCTCTGGCTATTGTTAGATTGTTCTTAATTTCAATGTCTCTGGTTACATTTTGTTTGCATTTTTCTTTTGTTGATATGTGCCAGTTAAAGGTGAGATCATATGGTATTTGTCCCTCACTGCCTGGCTTATTTCACTTAGCATAATGCTCTCCAGTTCCATCCATGTTGTTGCAAAGGATAGGCGCTCCTTCTTTCTCTCTGCTGTGTAGAATTCCATTGTATAAATGTACCATGGTTTTTTGATCCGCTCATTTACTAGTGGGCACTTAGGTTGCTTCCAGCACTTGGCTATTGTAAATTGTGCTGCTATGAACATTGGGGTGCATAGGTTCTTTTGGATTGGTGTTTCAGGGTTCTTAGGGTATAATCTCAGCAGTGGAATTGCTGGGTCAAAAGGCAGTTCCATTTTCAGTTTTCTGAGGAAATTCCATACTTTTTTCCACAGTGGCTGCACCAGTCTGCATTCCCACCAACAGTGCACTAGGGTTCCCTTTTCTCCGCATCCTCTCCAACGCTTGTTTGTTAATTTGTTTATGACGGCCATTTTGACTGGTGTGAAGTTGTATCTCATTGTGGTTTTAATTTGCATCTTTCTGATGGCTAGTGATGCTGAACAGCTTTTCATATGTCTCTGGGCCCTCTGTATGTCCTCCTGGGAGACGTATCTGTTCAAGTCTTTTGCCCATTTTTTAACTGTTTTTTTTTTTGTTTGTTTGTTTTTTCTTTCTAGAATAGAGTCGTGTGAGTTCTTTATATATTTTGGAGATCAAACCCTGGTAAGAGGTATCATTGGCAAACATGTTTTCCCATATAGTTGGTTCTCTTTTCATTTTAATGCTGTTTTCTTTAGCCATGCAGCTTTTTAATTTGATGAGGTCCCATTTGTTCATTCTTTCCTTTATGTCCCTTGCTTTAGGGGACATATCAGTGAAGATGTTGCTGTGTGGAATATGAGATTTTCCTGCCAATGTTTTCCTCTAGGACTTTTATGGTGTCACGACTTATATTTAAATCTTTTATCCACCTTGAATTTATTTTTGTGTATGGTATAAGTTGGTGGTCCAGTTTCATTTTTTTGCATGTAGCTGTCCAGATCTCCCAACACCATTTGTTAAAGAGGCTATTTTTGCTCCATTTTATGCTTCTTCC
Source organism: Micronycteris hirsuta (assembly GCA_004026765.1). Lineage (NCBI taxonomy): Eukaryota > Metazoa > Chordata > Mammalia > Chiroptera > Phyllostomidae > Micronycteris > Micronycteris hirsuta. The sequence continues at coordinate 90,098 of PVJI01001441.1, forward strand.
CCCTTTGTCAAATATTAGTTAACTGTAGAGATTGGGTTTATTTCTGTGCTCTCTGTTCTGTTCCATTGGTATATGTGTCTGTTTTTTATGCCTGTACCAGGCTTTTTTTGATTATGGTGGCCTTGTAATAAAGTTTGATATCAGGTATTGTGATCCCTCTTGTTTTTTTCTTCTTTGTCAAAATTGCTGCAGCTATTCAGGGTTGTTTATGGTTCCATATAAATTTCTGAAATGTTTTATGACTGCAACAACATAAAAGCATCTAAATATATACAGCAAATATTGACAGATGAAAGGGAGAGACTGACAGAAATAAAGTCATATTGCAGGATTTTAACACCCCATTGATATCAATGGATAGCTCTTCCAGACCAAAAAAACAAAACAAAACAAAACAAGGAAATGGTGGCCTTGATGACACACTAGATCAGATGGATTTAACTGATATCTTTAGAGCATTTCAGCAGAATATACATACTTTTCAAGTGCACATGGAATGTTTTCTAGGATAGACCACATGTTAGGACAAAAAACAAGTCTCTATAAATTTAAGAAGATTGAAATTATCTCAAGCATCTTCTCTGACCATAATGCTATGAAACTAGAAATCAATCACAAGAAAAAAATTGAAAAACGCACAAAGACACAGAGGCTAAATAACACGTTACTAAACAATGAATGGGTCAACAATGAGATCAAGAAAGAAATAAAAAAGATACCTTGAAACAAATGAAAAGGAGAACACAACAACCCCAAATCTTTGGGACGCAGTGAAAGCAATCCTAAGAGGAAAATTCATAGCATTACATGTCTATATCAAGAAGTAAGAATAATATCAAATAAAGAATCTGATTTTTCACCTAAAGGAACTTGAAAAAATATAACAAACAAAGCCCCAAAGTGATTATAAGTGAGGAAATAATAAAGGTCAGAGAAGAAATAAGTGAAATAGTGCCTAATAAAACAATACAAAAGATCAATGAATCAACCAATGAATGCATAAATAAGTGGAATGCAAAATTGATGTCTCTCTCTCTCTTTCCATTTCTCTCTCTGAAATTAATAAATTTTTTTAAAGATCAATAAAAAACAAGAGCAGTTATTTGAAAAGATAAATAAGATTGACAACCTTTAACCATACTTATCAAGAAAATGAGAGAGAATGACAACAAACTCACAACTACCAACAACTGAACCTAAAAAAAACAAAAGCAAACTAGAACAGGAACAGAATCACAGAAATAGAGATAACATGGAGGGTTATCAGTGAGGATGGGGAGGGGGGACAATGGGGTAAAAGGTACACAGAATAAGAAGCATAATTGGTAGGTACAAAACAGACAGGGAGAGGTTAAGAATAGTATAGGAAATGGAGAAGCCAAAGAACTTATAATATGAACCATGGACATGACCTAAGGGGGGTGGGGATGCAGGAGGGTAGGGGAGTGTAGGGCAGAAGGGGATAAACAGGAAAGAAAATGGGACAACTGTAATAGCACAATCAATAAGATATACTTAAAAAAAGAAAATGAGGGAGAAAATAAATAAATCAGAAATGAAAGAGAAATAACAACGGACACCAACAGAGTACAAAGGACTGTGAGAAAACATTATAAACAGCTCTCTGCCAACAAATTTGATTATCAGGAAGAAATGGATAAATTCCTGAAACACACAATCTACCAAAACTGAATCAGAAAAAGAAAGAGAATATGAATAGACAGATTACAAGTGAAATTGAAGCGTTAATTAGAAAACTCCCAACAAAGAAAATTTTTGGACCAGTTATCTCCACAGGTGAATCTTACCAAACATTCAGAGAAGAGCTAAGACCTATCCTTCTCAAACTACTCCAAAAAATTCAAGAGGTGGTAAGACTCCCAAGCTCATTTTGCAAGGCTAGAATTTTTCTAATTCCAAAACCAGATGAAGATACCACAAACAAGGAAAATCATAGGCCAATATCCCAGATGAACATAGGTGCTGTAATCCTCAACAAAATGTTAGCAAGCTAGACCCAGCAATACATTAAAATGATTATACATCATGATCAAGTGGGATTTATTCCCTGGCTGCAAGGTTGGTACAATATCTGCAAATCAGTAAAGGTGATACCTCCACCTAACCAAAATGAAAGATAAAAACCACATGACCATATCAATAGGTACAGAAAAAGCATTTAATAAAATCCAGCACCCATTTATAATAAGAACTCTCAGCAAAGTGGGTATAGAGGGATCAGATCTCAACATATATATTGAGGCCATACATGACAAATCCACAGCCCACATCATATTCAATGGGTAAAAACTAAAAGTGTTTCCCTTAAAATCAGGAACAAGACAGGGACGTCCACTTTCACTACTCTTATTCAACATAGTAATGGAAGTCCTAGCCACAGCAATCAGACAAGAATACAAAGTCCAGAAGTAAACCAATGCCTTTATGGTCAGTAGTTAACAAAGGAGGCAAAAATATACAATGGGGTTAAGATGGTTTATTCAAATAAATGGTGTTCAGAAAAGTGGACAGATATATGCAAAAAAATGAAACTAGTCCACCTTCTTATACCATACACAAGAATAAACTAAAAGTAGATTAAAGACTTAAATGTTAGGCTTTAAACCATAAAAATCCTAGAGAAAACCTAGGCAGTAAAATTTCAGATATATCTTGGACTACATTCAACTAAAAAAGTTTTTGCACAGTAAAGGAAACCATCAATAAAATGAAAAGACAACCCAATGAATGGGAGAGCATATTCGCCAATGATACATCTGATAAGGGATTAATATCCAAAATTTATAAAATTTTATCAAACTTAGCATCAAAATAACAATCCAATTTAAAAATGAGCCATGGACCTGAATAGACACTTCTCCAAAGAGGATATACAGATGGCCAATAGACATATGAAAAGGTGCTCAATGTCACTAATCATCAGAGAGATGCAAATTAAAACCACAATGAGATATCACCTCATACCTATCAGAATGGTTGTCATCAATAAAGCAATAAACAAGTGTTGGCAAGGATGTGGAGAAAAGGGAACCCTCATGCAGTTGGTGGGAATGCAGACTGGTGCAGCCACTGTGGAAAGCAGTAGAGAGATACCTCAAAAAATTAAGAATGGAACTGCCTTATGACTGAGTGATTCCACTTCTGGGAATTTATCTGAAGAAACCCAAAACACTAATCTGAAATAATAGATGCACTTCTATGTTCATTTACGCTATGAAATGAACAACTTCTATGTTCAAGGTGTTATTTACAATAACCAAGATTTGGAAGAAGACCAAGTGTCCATCAGTAGATAAGTTGATAAGAAAGCTATGGTACAGTTACACAATGGAATACTAGTCAGCCATAAAAAAAGAAAGATATCTGACCCTTTGTGACAGCATGGATGAACCTGGAGCACATTATGCTAAGTGAAATAAGCAGTCAGAGAAAAGTAAGTACCATATCATTTCACTCACATGAGGAATGAGCAAAAAGAACTAACAAACAAAATAGAGACAGATTCATAGATAGAGAACAGGCTGACAGCTATTGTGGGGGAAGGGAGTGGCTGGGGGTGGTGGAGGGATTTAGCAAAAAAAAGAAAAAACTCACGGACAGGGACAACAGTGTGGTGTTTGTGGGGTTGGGGGAGGTGGAGGAAGGTATAGGGGAGATAAATGGTGGTAGAAGGAGATTTGACTGGGGTGGTGAACACACAATACAATGTACAGAAAATGTTTTGTGCAATTGTGTACCTGAAACCCGTATACTTTTTTTTTTTTTAAGATTTTATTTATTTATTTTTAGAGAGAGGAGAAGGGAGGGAGAAAGAGCAATGTATGGTTGCCTCTCACATGGCCCTCGCCTGCAACCTAGGTATGTGCCCCAACTGGGAATCGAACCGGGACCTCCTGGTTCCCAGCCCGCGCTCAATCCACTGAGCTACACCAGCTGGGCACTTGAAACCTGTATACTTTTGTTAACCAGTTTCAATTCCATATATATGTATATATATGACACCTGGATATATATATATATATATTCCCCTCCCCCCCCAATCAAGAATTAGGCAGACTGGCTGGTATCTATTACATGGGTCAATATTAGAACTAAAAATTACCATAATTTTCCCATCTGCTACTGGTCAAGGCAGAAAGGGTAAATTTCCATGAATAACAACAGCAAATATTTTTGGAGTGCTATGCTAACAACTTCACCAGATTTACCTCAATTATTCTCACATCAGACTGTGGGTACCCACTCAGACCCTCAAAGTTGGTATGAAGATTATTTTAAACTAAAGACATTTGAGATATAACAGATGCAGTAAGAAGACTCTTATCTAACTCATGAAGAAACTTCTAAGAGTGAAACTGCCATAAATCCCCTCTCAGGGGAGTTTTATTGGCCAGAAAAAAGATGGAGAAGACTACCTGCACCTGCATAAACAAACATTATCACAAACTTTATCTCCTTTTGTTCCCTAGAAACCTATTCTTCCCATAAGCCTTTTTCTCCCCACTTCTTCCCTTAAGTTAGGTATATACAGGCATGCTTTGGAGATACTGCAGTTTGGTTCTAGACCACCACATTGCCCTAAAGCGAGTAGTAATCTTTTAGCTGATAAAGGGGCTTGTCTCAATTTGCAAAAAAGCAACACCTGTGAAGTCCGATAAAGCAAAGTGCAATAAAACCCCTGTCTTTAGCTGTTCTGAGAGTCACATTATTTTTTTTGTAGGCTCCCACTAACTACATTGGTGAATAACAACTGTCATTTCTTTTGCTAATCTATCCTTTGTGGGTTAAATTCGCTTATCCCCAGGGCACAGGAAAAAATTTTCCTCCTACAAACCCTGTTACGTAAGTAAATCTCAGGCTTACTGTAGCCTAGAGAATACTTAAGTGTATGAAAATTAGGAAACTTGCCCAAATTCATTTAAACAAAGGAGTGAAGGCCAATACCACGCTATATTGTTCCAGAGTAGGTATGCTAGTACCATTTCGATACATTGTTTATATTGGGTCTGGAAGCTCTACCAGCCCGTGTCCACTGTCAAACAGTAAAAGCAATTCTTCCAAGATTCTACCATTGATGTCGTAATTCTGAATGTTTTGGTATTTACCAGGAGGAATGTTATCTGGGTGACCGCAAGGTTTACCCAAATTATTTGTTAAAAGCAAAAATAAATGAAATATTCATTTTACTTCCTTCAAACTTGTTTCTAAGGTTAGCGTTTTAAACCAAAATTAATTTTACACTGTAATGAAGAACAGTAAGTACTTATTTGAGCAAACGGAGCTGCAGCCTGGGAGACTCCAATTCCGGTAGCAACCTAAATTGTGTTCCTCTAAGACAAGGGGAGACCATGTTTTTATTGGGTAAATTCCGCCCAGGTTCTCAATCAGGTTCATTTTATGTAAATGAGGTATTCAAATTGTGTGCTTCTGATGGATGGGGCAGATCTCAGTGGGTTGATGGAAAGGAGAAACCAGGGTTTCCCTGCAGCGGATGACTCAGACCATGTAAACAAGCCAGGCAGAGTGCAGCGAGCTGAGGATTCACTCCGGTGTTCTTCCCGATATGCAGAGTACTGAGGCGCCCCTGCCAGAAAACGGCCCCTAGACTCTTATTATTCATAAGATGTGGGCCCTCTGTTGACCATGGGGACTCCCTCTCAGCAGATAAATTCTTTCCTCGGGTTCCTATCAAATGAATCTTACTCTTTGGGTCCACATTATGTTTGATTCATTGGAATACATTTCTTACATAAAACTGGAAAAGTGATTCAAGGTGAAAAAAATCCGGTATGAGTGAGATCTGCATCTGTCACTTGTCATAATGAGGCAGGAGCTAGAACAGGAATGAGGAAGTCCTGAGATATGGCTGTCGTCAGTCAGCGTCTTGATTTCGGAGAATCGCCTCGCGGCGCCTGGCAAGGCACCATGCTTGCGCACCAGAGCTTCAGTTACACCTTTTGCCTCATTAATAAACAAGCATTGTGGTTTCCTCCCCACGTGGGCAATCAAGGAGGACTGTGGGAAATCAAATGCACAGAAGCTTAAATAAAAACCCTGTAAAGCCTGTAACTGTTTGATAAAAGGGTGTCATTCTCTGGTCAGAAATGGCCAAATCCTGTATCTTGGGCTTAATAAATCTCACTTGCTTCGCTTCTTCAGTTATCTTTGTGTAGTCCATTCAATTCTTTATTTGCGGCGACCAAGAGCCTGGACTCTGTCTCCATCTGCAACAATAATGAGGAAATTGAGCAGATAATACAGAGGACCTAGACCAGTCAGAGACCATTATCTCTACACTCCTAGACATGCCTCAACTTTTTAGCTGAAGAACCAGCCCTCGAACAGCTATTAGTAGCAGCTGTCAAGAAAGGCAGCATCAATGTAAAAAATGTCCAAACCTGTACAGAATTTGTATGAGTTTATTTGAGCCAAACTGATGACATATGCTGGGAGCAAGTTCTCAAATTCTCCACAGAATAACAGTTTTGCAGCTTTTTATGCATTTGAGTTATGTAAGGAACATTACATGGAGGTGGGAGGAAGCGAGGCAAGCATTGGATTCTAAGACAGTTATGTGCTCTCTTGGGAGAGGGTATGGTTTTCTCACAGGTGTGTTAACCTAGATGCTCAGAAACAATGGACGGGGCTTATTTAAGGCAAAGATAAATGTTTTACTAAAAAGTTACATGCCTGGGTCACGACTATCTACCAGTCCTGCTCAGGTAGGAGTTATGATAATTAGATCACCCTCCGAGGTTATGTTATAGTCACAGATTCATGTGTTTGATGTTTCAAAAGAAAGGCCAATATTCAATACATCAGAGATTTGGAGTAAGGAAAGGTTTATTAATCAAGAAGGCCTAGCTCATCAAGATGGGAGAAATACCATATTTTGCCATATATAATGTGCCCTTTTTTGCCCAATTTTTTGAGGGAAAAGTAAGGATGTAAAGATGTGCATTATACATAGGTAGTACCTGAAATAACTTGTATCTTGTTCTTATGTTTGGTAATTATTTGTTACACAAAATTTCTTGTACCATATGTTCAAAAATAAATCCTAAAATTCCTTTATAATACAAAAACAAGTATCTAAATATAAATAAATAATTGAACTAACAAATTAAAATGGAAGATTTTTTTCCTTTAAAGTTTGGGCAAAAAACATGCGTACATATTATACATGGCAAAAATACAGCAAATATGGTAAATCTCAAATACTTCTTAAGAGAGCTCAAAGTTCAGGCATCTTATGTGTCAAGGGAAGGGAAGATGGGTGAGGTGAAGAGGTGGGTGGGGACTGTGAAAAAACACCAAAAAGCAAATGTCCAAGGAAAAGCATGAAATTTCTAAATCCTTTTACATTTCTAATCAATGCCCCCAGATCTGAGTCCAGTTCTGGAGTCACTATTTTGTGCATATTTTCCCACCTCTTCTCTAACCAATGAGCTGCTCAGGCCTCACGCAGAATTTATCTAGTTAATTAGCATACCTATAGCAAGAGCTATTAGCCCAAAGGCCATTCATTAGACAGAGGAAGGTATCACTCCTTCAGTTAGTTACTTTCCATAGATCCCCGTTTTTTATTTCCGTCCACAGCAGCCACCCAGAGTCCCGGAGAATCCACTACAGCGCAGAGGAAGAGAACTAGAGGAGGAGTGGCCTGGGGGGGAGGGGGGAGGGGAAAGGGATGGAGGTGTAAAAGCAGTAAAAATTGTCCTTGGTCAACAGAGGAAAGCAAGCAGCCTGTAAAGAAATGGAGTGTTAGCATCACACAGCCAACTGTGTTATAAGCAGCCAGGATTAACATTACTACCTCCCTCTAGTGAAAACAGTTGGGATGAACTAACATGAACACATTTCCAGGACATTTTTAAGGAAAATAAAGAAAAATCAAGTTACATAAAGATATGTGTAACGCCATTTTTGTTTTTAAAAATTCATAAAGTGGTATGTTTTCCCAAGGGTATATATACATTTCCATCTATAAATGCATAGTAAAAGACTGGACGTATATTGTGGAAACAAACAAGACCATCAAATAAGCATACCCAGTCTATTTATTTATGGCTTGCCATAGCCAGGGAGTGTAGGGGAGGAGATATTTTCCTCTGCCCTCCAGGTTCTTTTTGTCTGGTATCACGATCAAACAGACATAAGACAGATTAACAAGAGAAAATAACCAAATTTAATGATCATACATGGGAATACCACATACAGGGGAGAGTCAGAGACCCCACACGCACACCAGGTTCAGAGACAGAAAAGGAACGTGAGCATATAAGACATTCCAAGCTAGGGATGAGGTAAGGTGCCTTGGGGGCTTCAAAGTGTCCAGAAAGGTCAAAAAAGGTTATCTTTGATAGTTTCACATTATGGGCGAGGCACTTAATTCAAGTTCTTGCAGGCAGTCAAAGGACAAGCAGAAGTTTCTCCTGAGCCCACATCTCAACTTGCCCTCAGTTCAGAACAATCCACATTCCATAGAAGCACATCTTGGGGCTGAGACGGCACAGGAAATGCCAAATGGCCAGAAGGAACACCAGATGTCAAAAACACTGTTCTGCAATCGCAGTTGATCAGGGTTTGACTTCTCCGTGACCTTCCTGGGTGGCAGTAATGAGCAGTCCTTCATCTTGGCCCTCACAGTGCAGGTCAGAAGATAGTTGCTAAGCAACTGGACAGAAGGAAATAGCTCCACCCAAATTGGAAAATTCTGAAAGCCCGCCTTTTTCAAAAAGCCCTCCTTTTCTTGAAAGCCCACTTTGTAGCCAGCTCATAAAAGCACACTGGCTGACTCAGTTCTGAGGACCTTCCTGTCTTTTGCGCTGCCTCCCTTGTGCTCAAATACAAGCTTAATAAAATCTGTCTGGAAATTTCTCTGGCGTTTTCTCTTGAGTTCTATCTTGAGAAGCTCAAGAACCCTAACGCCAGTAACAGGGTGACTAGCTGTGAACCCTCATAGGAGTCAGCCATCATCACCAATGTTTGGCAGAGATAAAAAAAAAAAGGAATGCAGGTATGCTGTGATTAGAAATTGTTGGCACAGCAAAGAACTTACATACCCATGGCATATAAGAACTTACTCACCCATGGACATGAACTAAAGGGGGGGAATGGGAGTGGGAGGGGATGCGCAGGGCAGAGGGGAATAAGGGGGGGGAATGGGACAACTGTAATAGCATAATCAATAAAATATATTAAAAAAAGAAATTGTTGGCATGGGAAACTAGAGACAGGTTAACTAGAAGCAGGCATTTCGTGTGATTGGCTTGGGAAGCATGAGCTGAAAGCTGGCACCCCCGGCCCTTGCAGCAGAACGAGTGTGGGAGCCCTACCGACATCTGTCGGCCCTCGTTCGCACTCTCAGTGTGCACCACGCTGGCACCAGTGGTTCCCGCTGTCAAAGCAGGCAGGTGTGTGGTCATCAAAGGCTAACTACCTTATCTGTAGTTTTTTATTATTTTATAAGGAGAACACATTTAGTCGTTTTTTACTTGTATAATTTTTTAAATTCTGAAGCAAAATGACAGAAGGGTGGTCGTTGTCATTCCTAATCCTTATAACACTACAAGATGAGTCTTATTTTAGAGCTGAGGAGACTAAGGCACTGCACTAAGAAGTTAACCTGACTGAGGCCTCAGAGTTGATAAATAGCAGAAAACTGAATTCCAAGTTTATCCAACTCTAAAAGTTACTTTTCACTATGCCATACTGCTGCTTACAAAAGTGTAACTTACTCTAGCATTAAGAGAGAGAGTGGTCATTTGTACCACTTACAAAGGGTAATAAGCACAGATGTTGGATCAGAACAATCTGTTGGTATCATATTAGAAGCTACCTGCAGATAAGATACTAGAACTCAGAAATGGTGGCTGCCCTTTTCAGCGGAATTTATAAAACTATCACATAATAGTCATGGATGAATCATTACAATTGTGATCATTTATATTCCCAAAGAATAGCTTTGGCTTTCGGAAAACAGATATTTAAAATGCAGTTATAACTAATGAGAAATTAGGATAGTTTGGAACCTTTTTATTTCTTACAGAAAATTCTTTGCAGAACAAAATTTATCATCTCTATTACTTATAGACTAGTGGGTGCCAATTTCTCTTTTAGGAGATGGTAATGAATCCATTTCCGGTGGTTTTAAAGCAGGATGTGAATTAGTTTACCGTTTTTCATATGCTAATGTAGCTAACCTAACTTTGATTATCTTGTTGATCAACAGCTTATGAAAGTGTCACATTTACTCCTGACTTAAGGAGTGCAAAGGAATACTTGAATATTTGAAGGCCTGAACTCTTCTCTTTTTTAAATCTTTAACTGGAATCACAGGTTGTAATGACCTGTGAATTTTAGAAAAAAATAATTTATTGGGTAACAATAGCACTCACATGACATAACAGATTAATATCTATATTTTTGCCATTTTTCTACCCTGAATATTACCTCAATGATTTACACAGTAACCTGCTTGCGGAGAAACACACCAGAATGTTACTGGTGGAGTTAGACTTTGGTTCAGCAACCACGGTACTCGAGTTCCAGCTATGAAAGAATTCAGAGTCAAGACTCAAATATAAGCAAAAGTTTATTTGGAAAGTCACAGAAGGTACACTCTCCCTCCTGTGAGCATGCCTATGCCTTTCGGGTATTTCAAAGATGTGTTAACCTAGATGCACATGAACAATGAACAGACCTGGCTTAAAACTTTTCACTAAAAAAGTTATATGCTTGAGGCATGACTTGCCCAGTTAGGAATTTATAATTGGATGACTCTGTGAGGTTACTTTGCATAGAACCTCTCTTTTTTCATGCACAATGGGATGCTGCCCAACTCATCATTCATTCGGGTACAGTAAGTTTTTGCTCTTTTAAAAATTTTTTAAAGATTTTGTTTATTTTTAGAGAGGGGAAAGGGAGGAGAAAGAGAGGATAGAAACATCAATGTGTGGTTGCCTCTCGTGCGCCCCCCAACTGGGGATCTGGCCCACAACCCAGGCATGTGCCCTGACTGGGAGTCAAACTGGCGACCCCTTGGTTCAAAGGACAGCACTCAATCCACTGAGCCACACCAGCCAGGGCAGTTTTTGCTCTTTAACACTCTATAGAACTAGGTTAAGCAACTTCATGGCAGTTTGAATGGGGTTTCTACTGCTTGCAACCAAAAGTCATGGAATAGCTCACTCCCCTCTCCTGTTTCCCAATCATGGTTTTAAAATCTTCTTTTTGTGTGTGAAATGTGACATATACAGAAAAGTGCATAAAATAATGTGTAACTACCATTAAACTTTAGAAATATAATTTTATTAGCAACCCAGGGGCCTACTTGTGTTGTCTTCTAATCATTAATTTCTATTTACCCACTGAAGGTAACCACTGTTTTGACTTTTCTGGTAATCGGTGCCTTACATTTCCTTAGAGGTTTACCACTGAAGCATGCATGCATAAAATATAAAATTTTACTTTTTAAATAATTTTATATGATGGGAATTACATAGTATGTATGTGGTATGTTTGGCTTCTCTCAACATTACACTTGTGAGGTCCATCTGTGTTCTTGCATGCAGCAAGAATGCAGCATGCAGCTGTAGCTCATTCACTCTTATTGCTATGTAATATTTTATTGCATAAATATGTAGCAAGTTATTTATTCATTCTACTGTTAATAAACACGTAAGTTGTTTCCACTTTTTGGCTATTATAAATAATACTGCTGTGGACTTGCTTGTACATGCCTCTTTGTAAACACATGCAATTGTGGTAGGTAGTGAGGCAGGTATGAGCTGAGCAAGGACAACGAGCCAGGCACAGGTTACCAGGGCAGAAAGCCCCAATGGGTGTCTAGTAACGGGTAAAACTGGGGAAACAAGGACCTTGCTCCCAGGGTGACCTTTCTTTCCAAGATTATCTTTGATCATGCAGTTTGGACCCTCCTCTGACCTTTCTTTCCCTGCATGTTTCTAGTCATTCAGGTCAGATCCCTCCCCCTTCCTTAGAGGGGGAACAAAGGGGTAGGAGAATAGCCCTTTAGCATTAAGCCCTCAGGACAGTAAGACCCAGACCCTGAAAGGACACACCTGGAAAGCTCCTGAATACTCTATTGAGATCCTCCCCAGAACTCCCCAGCCTTTAAAGCCCTTAGGACCGAGAACCCAACTCCCCTCCCTCTCAGGAGCACACCCATGCCTTTCCTGTCCCTCTCCTCTTCCCTCCCCATGTTCATTACCTTTGCCCTGCTTTCTCCTAAGTTCCAAGGGCCCTTTATTTTGCCTCTGTAACTTGTTTCCTGAGCCCATTTCCTCTAGAGCTCACTTATTCTACCTCTGTGACTTTCTCAGTGTACTTCCTCTTATAGTTTGAATCTTGGTTCTGAATCCTTTTTTAGCCAGAACTCAAGTACTAAGGTTGCTGAACCGAGGTCTGGGCTGACTCCACCAGTCTAACACCTGGTGCCGTTTTTCTCACCACCAACACAAGCATTTCTGTTGGGTACGTACTTAGCAGTAGAATCACAGATTACAGAATGTAATTATGCTCAATATTAATAAATACTGTCAGACTGGCCTCCAAAGTGGGTATAACAATCTACATTCATTACAGCACTGGAAAAGAGTTCCTTTGCTCTACTTTCTCACCAAGACTTACAATTAGCCGCCTTCTTAAGTGTGCATATCCAGTTGGATGTGTAGGAATTTAATTTTTTTAAATCAAAATTAACATAAAACTTACATGAAATTAAGGAATTTCTGGTATTTTACTGGTCATTTGGATACTCCTTTTGTAAAGTGCTTATTCAAGTATTTTGCCCATTTTTCTATTGTGTTGTTTTGTCATTTTCATTTGTAGAGAGATTCTCTATGTATCTGAATATAAGTCCCTTTTTATGTTGTTGCAAATATATGCTGCAACTTTGTCTTGACTTTTCAACCTCATAATGGTATATTTTGATGAACAGCTCTGTATTTTAATGTAGTTTTACCAATCTTTGCCTTTACAATGAGTGCTTTTTCCATTTTGTTTAAATCACTCCCTACTAGGACTTCATAAAAATACTCTCCTTTATTATCTCTTGGGAAAATTGTTATGGCTCTCATATTTAGATCTAATATCCAACTGAATTTATTTTTGTGTAAAACATTAAAAAATGATTTTATTTTTAATGTGAAAATTCTATTGTGAAGTACAGTCACACAAAATGACATTTTGGTGACTAAATACATGCTGATGGTCCTATAATATTATAATGGAGTTAAAAAATACCTACCTAGTGACAGTACAGCCATCCTAAGTGGTGATGCTGGCGTACACAGACCTACTGCACTGCCAGTCATATAAAAGTATACACAATTGTATACAATATGGAATACTTGATAATATTAATAAATGACTGTGTCGTTGGCTTATGTATTTGCTATACTATGCTTACCATTATTTTAGAGTATACTCTTTCTACTTATAGAGAGAAAAGCTCGCTGTGAAAGAGCATGCATAAGCAGTGGTCTCACACTTTTCATGTCTACCTGGTCTCTTGATTGCATCATTTTCTCTTGTGCCTCATTTAATCTCATGTTGTTTTGAACAGTAACTTGCTGGAGTACAGACTAGGAGTAATAGGCTACAGGTGTGTAGCAAGCTATACTATCTAACTTTGTATAAGTAAGCCTATGATGTCTGCATAATGATAAAATTTCCTAATGATGCATTTCTTAGAACCTTTCTCTGTCAAGCTGCACGACTGTCACGAGTGGACTATTCTTTCCCCACTATGACATGTTTTTGTAAATCAAGTGCACACGTGTGGGTGGGTTTCTGAGCTCTCTATTTCATGTCTATTATGTGTCAATACATCATGGTCTTCATTACACTGGCTTTATAGTAAATCAAAATATCTATTCAAACTAGTCCTTTTACCTTGCTCTTTATGTATATTTTGGGTATTCTTAAGCTTTTGCGTTTCCAAATATAACTTAGAATCAGCTTGTCATTTGTGCTGTTCCCCAGAAAGCCTCCCCTGAAACATAGCTGGTTACATTCTTATTAGAATTATATTGAATCAATAGACCAATTCAGGAAGAATTATCTTCTTTATAACAGTGTAGTCTTCCACTCTATGGACTTGGCACATCTTTCTGTTTCTTTAATGTTCCTTAATAAAATGGTGGTTTTCTACATGGGGAGCTTGCATATCTTTAATTATATCTGGTCCATGGTAATTTTTAATGCTGTCTTAAATGGTATCATAAAAAAAAACTTTTCCTGATGTCTGCCAGTATTTAAAAATGCAACTGATTTTTGCATTTGTGTATCTAGCAAACCTGCTTAATAATGTATCTGTAGATCCTCCTGGCTTTCCTACAATCACATTCACACAGACTACGAACAATGGCAGTTTTAATTCTTCCTTTTGAATATTTATTCACTCATTCAATGTATTGTTTTATTGCACTGGGTAGGACTTCTGACAGAATGTTAAATAAAACCAGTAATGTTCTTTTTTTAAAATTCAATTTATGGGGGTGACATTTGTTAATGGGATCATATAGGTTTCGACTGTACATTTCTATTACATATGATCTGTATCCCAAGAATGATCAGTCTTCTTCACCTTTACAGCTGACATTTACAAAGAAAGAATTTATAAGCCATGGTCCAATTTTTAAATTTACGATGATAAATATGACTTTGAAGAAAACACAATTACTCAGGTTGAAAACCAGTAATACTCTTGTTTCCTATCTAAAAAGAAAAGCTTTCAGTGTTGAAGCTTTCACTATTTTAAGCATAATGTTTAATGTAGGTTTTCTACAAATATTTTATCATGTGAAAGAAGTTTCTTCTATTTTTAGTCTACAAAGTTTTTTACTCACAAATGGTTGTTAACCGTCATCACCTTTCTGAATCTACTGAGATTATACAATTACTCTCCTTAATCTGTTAATGTGGTGAGTTATGTAAACTGTTCCTAATATTAAGTCAATGTCTAATTCATGAAATACACCCAATTTGGTCGCCATGCATAATCTTTTGCATTAATATTGCTGTATTATGCATGTGTAAGGTGGGCTTTTAATTTCTTTTCTCATTATGTCCTTGTCAGGTATAAATATCAAGATTATTCTGGCCTCAGAAAGCAAGTTGATACTCCCTCTTCTCCTCTTCTCAGAAAGAGCTTATGTAAAATTGGCATATTATATCCTGAAATGTTTGGTAGAAGCCTGGCCCTAGAGTTTTCCCATTGAAGGGTGTAGTGATCTATACACGTTCATTAAGTCACTTGCTAATCTTGTTCATATTTTCTATACTCTTGTGGATTCTATACACACACACGCACGCACCTTTAAATTTGCTTGTTCTGTTACTAAGAGTGATGTGTTAAAATCTTCCACTATGATTTTGAATTTAATTCTTTAGTTACATCAATTTATGTTTTATATATTTTGATGCTATAAAATCAGACACAAATATTTTATATCTTCATGGTGGATTAAAATGTTTACTATTATGAGGCATACATTTTATTTCTAATAATGCCTTTTATCTTAAAGTTTGCTTTCTCTGATATTAATATCATTGCCTTAACATCCCCTTTAGTACCTGTATTTTTCAGATCCTGTTACTTATCGATGTAAATACGATGCTTTTAAACAGCACAACATTGAGTTTGTCTCTTATGAAGCACTTAGTTCTTCTTTCTTTTCATTTGAATTTTTCACTGCATCTTGCCCTCTGCATTAACTTGCAGACCATATGGTATGTACTATGTTTTAATAATTTTCTAAAGGTTAGAACACTTATCACTGACTTATCGAAAAATCCCAGAAAAATGATTTAAAGCTGGCAGTAGTCCCTAAAAATGTCTGTCTCCTCCCGGTTCTTTTATACCCCTTGGGGTCCCAACTTTGTTGGACAGAATTCACTATGATCCTTGCATGGTGGGCTCTGGATTGTCGTTGCTGCACCTGTGCTTATTCTAGCCCTAAAAACCACAGACCAGCCTCTTCACTCCTGTCCCCCAGGGAAAAGCAGCCCCAGTATCTGGCTATTTCCCTAGATTTCTACCTTCCTCCTGATTCTGGCCTGGAAATTCTTTATTTTGTTAACTTTGAGATGCTCTCATGCTTTTCTTTTTTGAAACTGCTTTAAGTTCTTCTAGACAACGTAATTAAAGTTAATTGATTAAACTTGCCCAATATATCAATACTAGATGACTAATCTAGACCCAACGTTCAATATTCTATGAGAATTTCGGTTCATGCAGAACTTAAGAAGATCCTCATGAGTAAAGTATGTCCATTTTTGGAGGAATACATATAGAGTTTAATGATAAATCCTCCCCAAAAACTCCATGTAAATTTTTATTGTGAGCAGTGCGTTACAGAAAAGACAAATTGCCTGTCGCTTACTGTGAGCATCAAATGAATCAGAGCTATCTGGCCCACAAACCCACTGATTTCCAAGATGAGAGTAAGGATGAAAATTTTCTAGAAAAACACTTAGGAAGACACTACTTTTTCTTATTATCTCATTAATTTTGCAGATAGTCACATTTTATTTCCAAGCAGACATGCAGCAGCACATGCTTCATTGTATTATCAGCCACAAGAAAAGCACGTGGGAGAGCAAGACATAATGGTTTTAAGAAAAGTCCTGAGGAACCTGCTGGGGAAGCAGAACAGCCATTTTTATCCCCTGCTCTGCCTCAGGGGCCAATCAGGGCTCTCCATCAGCAACCCACGGCCCATGCGCCAGATCCAGCCCAAAGACTGTTTGGGTACAGCCTGCAAGCTAAGAATGGTTTTTATATTTTTAAATGTTCACCAAAAAACCCCCAAAGAAGTATACGTACAGAAATCACACATTGTCTATCTAGCCCTTCACTGATCCCTATTCTATATCATGTTGTCAAGACCTGTGGAGGGTCTAAGAATTTTACCCTACTCGCAAGCATTAGCAGTTAGCCTGCTGTAGTTTCATAGATGCTGGCAGAAGACATGAGACTCCAGGGTCAGAAACAAAGGACTGTTTTACTCACAGCAATAGCAGTTAGCAGAATATCAGCGTCAGCAACAGTTCCCGAAGCCCCAGTTCCCATGGGGCAATGTGAGGAGAGCGAGTGGCACCTGCACACACCGTGGTTGTTTACAAGAGAGGAGTTCGGAAAACCTGAGCTTAGGGAACCTGAACCTTCTATAAATGGGCAGCGAGCATAACTGCTCTTTGCTTCCAGGGAGACATCTCAGTCTTCCAAGGCTGTTTGCTTTACAAACACTCAAGAATAGATTGTCTGGAACAAAGGCAGTCAATTCTCTGCTTTAAAGACATGCCCAAACACCAAAGACCCATGGACAACTGTCTCCCAATAAATCTAAACTTGCATCTGCTGCTACCACCTTTCAACATGTTGGAATAGCTGTATCATTCCAAAAGTTGATCTAAGCCAAAACAGTTGAAGTATTTTCAGTGTTCTCTTAAAGAGTAAAAAGTATAGTTAAAGTACCTCGTAAATGTTTCTAAAGGCAGTTTAAAATCCTAACTTTTAAAAAATAATTTTTCACTTATTTGAAATTTCTGCTATTCAGAGGGGGTTTTTATAGGGTCCAGGCAAACTGATAACTGATTCCATATTCATCTTCTGATCACATTTTCTTTAGAGGAAGTAAAACACTATACTATGGTTCGATTCAACTTTTAATTCTACGGTTCAAATGTTTTTAAATTATTCTAGTATTTAATGAGAAATATACATTTAGAGAACAAATGTAAACATTTTAAGGACAACTTTTAATATATGATCTAACTGGTATTAGAGTTTTATTTAATTTCTAGAAGTAGACAGCTAAGCAGTTTTTTCACAGCATTATAAACTTAACAGTGTAAGTAAAAATTAAAAGTTAACAGTTTTTTTAAAACTCAGATGATAAAGTTTTACAAGGCTATAAGCCAAATATCATTTAGCTGAATATTTAAAACCTGTTTTTATTGAAAACAACAAGTTTTGTGAAACCGGGAATCTTTTAGAAAATCCAGACTATCTTTAAACATCAGATATGAGATTATTTAGTAGAAATTCCTCAGTCCAACATGAAATCGTCTCAACCTTGCAAGCCGAAAGCATAAGGTCCAGCCTGAGCTGGACGGCTGCTGCTGGAAGAGCTCTGGAGAAAGCAAGCACCGTTGGGGGACAACGTGGAGTTTCCCGTTTCCGATCAGGCAGTAACTATCTGGTGGCTTGGAGCTCCTAGTCTACTGAACAAAAGCTAAAGATCAGATTTAACGTTTCACTAGCTAATTTTACTCAATAAGTTGTAAATAGCTTTAAAACACAGAAGAAACAAAAATATAAACTAAAAAACACCTTGCATGATTCGCTGCTCCCCCCTATTCATCAATGTTAGTACTTATCAAGGCTTTTCTTTTTCTTTTTCTTGGACTTACCAAGGCTTTTAAAATTTGGGTTAAACAAGAAGTCATTTTAGCTGAGAAATAAGTATAAGCTATGTTCACATGGATTATTTTTATATGTTCAAGTACTAACTCATTGTGATGTCCTTAAGGGTTTTGATAATCTTTGTACACCTATCATATTTTAACTACTTTATTAAAATATCTATTGTAGGTTTTCTATGGCAAATAGACTATAGAAGAAGTCCATATAAATCAATTTCATTTCATTTATTACAAATCAAAATTTAACCACAGATAAATTAGTAGAAGAGATGCTGGAACTTCTGGCAGCTTTTGATAGTGCTTATGAAGGAAGGTTAGAGAGAAGGTAGTCTCTACCTTTCCAGAGAACATACTTTACGTCTGGTAAAATAATGTTTTTTACAAATAACACTTTCACATCCATTAACTTTTAGGTTGACAGAAGGAAGAAGGAAGTAGTAGTCATTTAAATGTTAAACAAACTTTCATCCTGATAACCAAAACTCATTAGATTCATTGTATTCATCTAATTACAGTCCTTCCTTCTAGGAATCCTCTCACAGGCTTCTCTGCCCCACCCCTACCCAAAAAGGCTGACCTGTACGGGATCTAAATCCAGCTGTCTGTATAGACTTAGAAAGCAAATGGCAACACATGAAAGAGGCTTCTAAGCAATTTGAAAGTTATGTACAAGCTGAAAATCATAAAAATGATGAAAACTCATGCATAAAATGTAAGTAAAATATTTGCAGCACATAATAGACAAAAAGTTAATTAATTTATAATGACTTTTACAAATCACTAAGAAAAATAATTCAATTAGCCAATAGAAAAATAGGTAAAGGATATTAAAAGACAGTTGGCAGAAAACGAAAAACAAATGGAAATCATGCTTAATTAAACTCTTAATTAAATAAATGCAAACCAAAACAAATTATATATATCAACTATCAGAATGGCAAACGTAAGTACTCTAATAATACACAATGTTGACAAATATTTGATAAAAAATGTACACTTATGTAACTTTTGGGAGGGCAATTTTGAATATCTATCAAAATTAAAATGTTTGTAAACTCTGAACTATAATTCTACAGATAGGAATTTATCAAATGAAAAATTCAAGAAATAAGATATATGTTCCAATGTATTTACTGATCCACTACTGGTAATAATAAAAATCTGGAGATGACTTAAATATCCATTAATTAGTACAACTGGTTAAATAAATTATTATATACTCAATCAAGTCAATATTATTTAGCCTTGCAAATAAATATTTATACATGCTGTTAAAAGAATGGAATCATACTTGCTGTTAACTAATGAAAAAATATCATGTGCATTATGATCTTTTTATGTATATGCAGAAATGTACTTTTCTAAGCATATAAAAACTGTTACTTGGGCAGTCATTTAAGGCAGAACTTTAGTCAGAGAAATTAATAGAGACTTTGTTTTACACTTTATATCTTTTTGCCTGATATAAAATTTTATTTAACAGACATTTATCAATGTTATATATTTATATTATGTATGTTATATACTTGATATATCTCTATACTTACCTCTATATGTAATATATAAATATACCTCTATTTAGACTATATAATTATATTTTATAAATATATCATTAATTATATTACACATAACTAATACACTATCTATATAACAGTATATATTATATATTATGTAATTTATAATGTATATTTTAAATATTATGTTATATAATATACTTTATATATTATATTATCTACATTGAGATATTTTTAAACCAACAACTGGAAATGAATAGGTTTTTATCCTTTCTAGATGATATTTTAAAATTTCTTTTATAACAAAATATAAGATAATATGCCAAGTTTGTTTTCCTCTCTCAAGAAACTTTTACCAAATATTTGAAGACATGGTAAAGAACCTTAAAAATAATACTATTCTTGATACAACCAGTTTGTCATCTGTGGTTTGTTATCTTCTATAGATGGTTTGTCACCGTCTGTCCAAGGTAAAGAACATTCCCTATGAGCCAGCAACACCCTCCTAAATGTAGACCCCAGAAAAACTTATGCATGTCCCTGTGACGTGTACTGAAATGCTCACATCAGCCATGTTCACAACAGCAAAAATAAAAAAAAATAGCACGGAAACCAAAATATCCATGAACAGTGAAATGGCCACATCAGTTGTGGGGTGTCCACACAAGGGAGCACCATCATGTTGTGAAAAGAAATGTACTGAACACAGACAACAACATGGATCAATGCACAAGCAAAGGCTGAAAAGAAGCAAGACGTAAAAGCATGTTTAATGCAGTGTGAATCCACTTATATTACGTTTAGGGCATATAAACAATAGTGACACCAAGGAAATGGCTGTCACAAACCACCTGGGAGTGGGAGAAAGGGTTGTCAGCTGGAGGGGCACACTGGGGGGTGACTGGGCCTGGCTATGATGTGTTTCATGACCTCGATACACGTTTACTTTGTAATTTTCATCAAAATGTACATGTTTTGAACACTTTGCTGAATGTATGTTATGCATCAAAATAAAAACCAAAAAAATAAAACACCCACTACCATTCTGTATCAAAAACATGGCTTACATAGACCAATCCTTTGATTCCAAACGATATGCTATGCGAGTTCCCAAGGCATCACCCTTAGGCTTGCAGGATGAATTGTAAGATCTGACATTTATAACCGCAAAGTAATGTACAGAGAGACGGAAAATGGAACTGCGTCTTACCCATCACAAGAACCAGTGTCAGTGCTGAGAGCAGATTCTACAGTTAGATGCGAAGATGGAGCTTTAATACTTTCTTCATTATTAGATATTTAATATTCATTCCCAAATCAGATATAGGCCATTCCTTTTCAAGAATATTACATTTCCCGATTAATTTACTTCAGAAACTGCAAATTGTCTTCAGCAATATTACTATATCCTTCCTGTCATTATTGCTTATATTCATGTAGCCTGCACAGAAAGAATCTGAGAGCTGAACAGAAGTACATGGAGCATGTAAAGAAGCTTAAAATCATCTAGTTAAAAGCAAAATCCAAATATATGGTGGTGGCAACAGCGGAGAGGAGAAAGAGCTCTGAATCACTATGGTACACGCACATTCAGAAACTCACACACTATAAGGGAAAAACCCTTTAAATGTAAGCTACAGAGTAATTTTCACACGATATCTGTAGGTTCATTTTTAGTTCCATGTTCAACATAATTACCATTTTAATGCTAGTAATAGAACGTTTTATAGTTCTTTAAAATTTAGGTCTCTACCCACTGGCAGGACTCATCATCATAGGGAATTCCAGAACTCCACGGATTCTGGCTCTCCACATAACTGCCCAGTCAAAAATTATATTTCCCAACCTGCTACACATAGCCAAATGCCTAAATTTTGGCCAATGAGATAGAAGGATTGTGTACCTGTGGTTTTAAGTTGCTTTTTTCCACCCTCCAGTTCCCTCTTCCCAGGGACTGGACAGAGCAGAAACGAAGCAGCTGTCTCTGACCCAGAAACGAGAGTCTTCTGGTGAGAGTGGGAGAGCTTCCTGCCAGCTTGAGTTGTAACATGTCTGGATTGTTGTCTGAGTAAAAGATAGTGTCTATCTTATTTAAGCATTGAAATTAGTGGATACTGTTAAATTAGGTTTTAACATAAAAGCTTTAATACTTGGCTAAATTATTTGAAGAAAATTGTTAAATTATTGCCTCATACCAAAGCAAAATAAGTGTTATAACAGAGGATTAAAAATAAAACCTTATACTATTAGTTTTATGTACATGACTTTGCAATGGCAAAGGCCCCTAAGCATTATAAAAAAGTAAAAATCACAAAGAAAAAGGCTGAAATGGTTGATGGCAATACATTTTTTAAATAACTGAATGCCAATACTATGATGAAAAAACCCCAATGGAACTGACAAACTGAAGTGAACAAATTTAGTTCACGTTTTAAGTCTGTGAGACATACAAAGCTCAATATGGTAAGTAAAAGACAGCAGAAAAATTGCAAAGAACATTGTATTGATACTGATTGTTGGCTGCAAGCCATAGGAACCAACTCTGATTAACTCAGGGTAAATTACTGGGAGAATATGGGAAAGCTAAAAGGAAGACTGGGTGCAGAGAGGACAACAGAAGTAGTTCCATAGGATGCTGGTAGGAGAAACTACTTATTGGGTTGGCCAAAAAGTTCATTTAGTTTTTCCGTATATGGCTCAGGTGTACGGCCTAGTTGTCTTTAACTTCATTCGAAACAATTTTGTTAGACTGTATTGTGACAGCTGTCATGTAGTGTGTTTAAAAAAAAAACATCAAAATTGGTGAACTTTTGTGCAGCCATTTTAATACTGAAGAGTGAAGAAGATACATACCATTTTTGGCCTATTATGCCTTATGATTTCATGAAAGGTAAAAACTCAACTGAAATGCAAAAAAGATTTGTGCAGTGTATGGAGAAGGTGCTATGACTAATTGCACATGTCAAAAGTGGCTTGAGAAGTATCTTGGTACTACTGACATTTTGGCCAAATAATTCTTTCCTGTGGGGCTGTCCAATGCATTGGAGGATGTTTAGCAGCACCCCTGGCCTCTACCCACAGAAGCCAATAGTGGGAGATAGCCGACATACACAAAATATCCAAATCAATAAAGTTATTGGTGAAAATGAAAAATATGTCTTTTATTTTGTGGAAAAAATATAATGGACTTTCTGGCCAACCCAGTACTTTACCATTTTCCTTGAGTGCTGCCACTGGAATAAATGGACAGCTCCTTAGAAACAGACTGAGGTGGAGGATGTCTTAGGTTTGCTGGGGAGTGCTCTCAGGAGATGCGCCTACAAGGGAATGAGGAAGGAAGGCTTGTGCAGAGGGAGAACCAGACCCACAGAGAAGATGCAGCTGAAGCCTCACTTAATCCTCCAGGTGCTCTATGGAGTAGTCCCAAACAGAGACATACGCCTTCGTATTGTCCCTTTAGTCAGTTGCCTTGGGCTGCCCAGGCAAGGCAATTCTCTAGTGAGGGAGGTGGTAAGGTATGAGAAGATAATAGTCCGAGAAACTGGACTTATTTTCTTACTTAGCACCGCACCACTCAAAATTCAAAGCTCTTAAGAGCGAGAGTGGCACACTGCTCTACGCTCACAATTGTGCTGGGACAGGCAAGGTCTTCTGATACGTCCAAAACTGCACAAAGAGGTCACTCACGCGCCGCACCAGAAACCAAACCAAACCAAACCCAAACCCAGTTGTACACTACTACCAAAGAAAGTACAATGGAAACCAGACGTCCAGGATGCAGCAAATTCTACTATAGCTATCAACAAGCAATTCAGAAACAACATATAAAAGATTAATAAACGTTGAAAAGTTCACTGAAAATTAAACATCTCTCGCCATTCCGATTGACAAAGATTAAGGGTCCTTCTCAGAATTCGTAAAGACAGTGTAAGACAGGCATTCCAATACAGAGCTGACAGAATAAAAAACCAACACTCTTTCTGAAAACTTTGCAATGTGTGTGAAAAGTTTTAAAAATGCACATATCCTGCCGTTTCACTTCTAGAAATTTACCCTAAGGAAATAATCCATCATGAAGAAAGATATATGTACAAAGATATCCAGTGCAGCATTGCTTGCTATAATTATAAAGGAAAGAAATAAACAAAACATTCAAAGATAGGGGATAGCGGGCTGGGTGAAAAAAGTGAAAAAATTAAGCAAACAAAGAAAAAAAAAGGAAGAAAGAAGAAAGGAAACCTCATAGACATAGACGTAGACATCAGCACGGTGACTACCAGAGGGAACGGGGGCGGGGGAGGTGGAAGAGGGTCCGGGAGGATAGATGGCGGTGGAAGGAGACTTGACTTGGGGTGGACATACAGTATACAGACAATGTAATATACAGTTGTGCACCTGAAACACACATATACAATTTTATTAACCAATGTCACCCCAATAAATTCAATAAAAAAAAAGGTGGTAAGATTCAGTAAATTATGATAAATCCACATGATGCAATATTATGACACCCTTAGGAATCATGCAGTTTCAAGATATTTATATACATGGAAAGATGTTTGCTATTGGTAAGTTTTAAAAATTATAAAGCAAAACATATAATAAATAATTTTGTATCGTCATAAACCAAAAAGTTCATGTTATTTTAGGATGATGGCATTATAAGTACTACTTCCCTTTGTGAGTTTTCCTGTGATTTTTCTATTACACATGTATTACTTTTATAACGAGAAAAGTATTACATCAAGTTAATTGATCTCTTATAAATATATATATATTTTTATTTCTATTCTAGAATTTCATGTCTTTAGAAATTGGTTAAAATAGAGTTGGACTTCTAGTTCAAATTTCTTTAAAAAAACAAAAAAGTTTTTTGGCTAACCAGAAGGGTTGACAGAGGGGCCAGACTCAGTCAGATGTGGTAGCCCAGTTTTAAGTACAAACAATTACTTGCACTGTAAAAAATCTGTCTTTACCTTCATAATTATCAGTTGTTGTTGTTTTTTTTTAACTGGAATATTGAACCTAATCGTTTTGGCCCACATTTAAAGGAAGAATAAAATTACTTGGAAAGAGCCCAAAGGAAAGTAATAAAAATAATTACATACTTAGAAAGTGGGTTGTATAATGACATGCAAGAGGAAATCATTTAGGAAATAAAACCAAAAATAACCTTACATTTTATGAGTTACCATAACCTCTCAAGAATAGAACAAAAAGCAAAAAAAATTGGATTGTTAGAGAAGTAATTTTGTTTAGCCGTTAGAAAGAACGTCTTGTTCTTTAAGTATATTACATGTCTTTAACATGTCTTTAGAATGGTTCTGACTTATAACCATTAGAATATGTTAAAGAAAAAAATGCTTTGTTTTTCTTTAAGTGTCAGTAGAATAATTATTCTTTAGAGTAGGAATTTGCTACATAATCCTTTAGGATCCCTTCCATGTTTATGGCTTTTTGAATTTCAGGCATCTTAAACAATTACAAGATGACCTTTCAATTATACAATACTTACAGCTTTTCAAAGGTGAACACATGGAGAAAAGTTTTCTGGTGGCATAGGTAAACATGGCTCGCCTCCTCACACAACCACATCAAAATTACAGCTAAATTATAGAACAACCATCACTCAGAACCGTCAGGAACAGAGTTGAATGGAAGTCCAACAACTACAGCATTAAAGAACTCGCATCCATCAAGACTGGTGGAGGGGCAGAGGTTTTATTCATGTGTGGTGGCTAAAAATTCCCGAGGCGTATCTCAGGATGAGCGTTTTGGCCCCACACCAAGGGTTCCAGTGCCAGGAAGGCAAGCCCCCATAACTTCTGGCTGCAAAAACCAACAGGGATTGAGTCGGTGGAAGAAACTTCTGGAGTCCCAAGCAGTTCCTCTTAAAAACCCATACATGGACTTAGACTCACTCCCTCTGAGCTCCAGGACTGGGGTAGCACCTGAAAGGCACCAATGGTATACAGGAACTGAAGTGTCTGGCATCCAAGTGAGAGCTGGGGACGGCTTTCTCCCAGGCACTAAAGCGAGCTGAGGCCACTGTCCCTTTTCTGAAACTTTCCCTAAAAAGCCACAGAGCCGGCAGACGGGTGCCATACCTGAGACTCCATCAACCTGGCTAACACTGTTTGCCCCACCCTGGAGATCCCCTGAGGCTCAATACCACCCAATTTACAGCTGTTAACAGTGGCTTTTCCATTAGAATGGCTAGTACTGGCTCATGTTTCACAACTTCCTAAATTCTTTCAAACAAGCAATAGCTGGCCTCAGTGAGCACTCAGCCCCATACCTCTTGCTAAGCGGCCCCAGGTCCAGCACTGGCAGCAGCCAGCCGAGATTCACAGCTTGGCTTTGCCTGAGAATCTCCAAGCCCAGCAAATCTCCAAGTCCAGCACAAGTAGCAGCCATCTAAGATTGCTTTATAGCTCAGGCAGGGTGGCCCCAGGCAATACACAGGTGGGGGCTGACCTTGGCCCATACCACCCAGGAAAACCCCAGGGCCAATGTACCCAGTGGACAGCTACAGGCCACTTTGGAGCACCTCCACCCTGTCCCTGCACAGCTGAATCTCCACAAGAGGCAGAGGTTGATGGTCAGCAGTCACAGCCAGTCCTTGCAGCTGACTGGCCTGGGTAAATCCCTCCCATCGACCTGCCAAGAGCAACCAAGATTCAACTACAAAAGAAGGATGTATTCAGTCCATACAAAAGGTGTACCTCAAGTACCAAGCTTGGGTAATAGGGGAGCCTGTGCCACTGGATCCTATAGAACACCTACTACATTAGGTTATGCTATCAAGACAGGGAGTCATAGCAGCTCTACCTAATACACAGAAACAAACACAGGGAGGCTGCCAAAGTGAGGAGACAAAGGAAATGCCCCAAATGAAAGAACAGATCAAAACTCCAGAAAAAGAACAAAACAAAGTGGAGATATGCAATCTATCAGATGCAGAGTTCAAAACACCAGTTATAAGAATGCTCAGACAGCCCTGGCTAGTGTGGCCAAGTGGACTGAGCGTTGGCCTGCGAACTGAAAGGTTGTGAGTTTGATTCTGGCCAGGGCTCATGCCTGGGTTGTGGGCCAGATCCCTGGTCAGGGGTGTGTGAGAGGCAACCAGTAGGTGTTTTCTCACACATTGATGTTTCTCTCCCTCTCTTTCTCTCTTCCCCCACCTTTAAAAATAAATAAAACTTAAAAATAAAAGAAAAAGAAAAAAATTTTTACAAAAACTGAGAACTTCAACAGTGTGAAAAAGATCCAGTCAGAAATGAAGGGTACACTGATTGAAATGAAGGACAATTTACAGGGAAACAACAGTAGAGTGAATGAAGCTGTGAATGAAATCAATGATTTGGAACATAAGGAAGCAAAAAACAACTAATCAAAACAAGTGAAAGGAATCCAAAAAAACGAGGATAGTGTAAGCAGCCTCTGGGACAACTTCAAGCACTCCAACATTCATATTGTAGGGGGTCTAGAAAGAGAAGAGAAAGAGCAAGAAACTGGAAATCTATTGGAAAAAATAATGAAAGAAAATTTCCCTAATTTGGTGAAGGAAATACACATGCAAGTCCAGGAAGCACAGAGACTCCCAAACCCGATGGATGCAAAGAGCCCCATTCCAGGACACATCATAATTGCACCCTGCACTGGGGTCCTGGCTGGCAACCCAGGCATGGGTCCTGACTGGGAATCGAACCGACGACCCTGTGGTTCACAGGCTGGGGCTCAGTCCACTGAGCCACACCAGACAGGGCAAGATAAAGAGAGAATCTTAAAAGCAGCAAGAGAAAAGCAGTTAGTTACCTATAAGGGAGTTCCCGTAAGACTGTCAGCTGATTTCCCAAAGGAAACTTAGCAGGCTAGAAGGGATTGTCAAGAAATATTCAAAGTCATGGCCCTGGCTGGTGTGGCTTAGTGGATTGAGTGCTGACCTGTGAACCGAAAGGTCGCCAGTTCGATTCCCAGTCAGGGCACATGCCTGGGTTGCAGGCCAGGTCCCCAGTTGGGGGCTTGGGAGAGGCAACCAATGGACGTTTCTCTCTCACATATTGATCTTTCTCTCCCTGCCTTCCTCCCTCCCTCTCAATAAATAAACAAAATTGAAAAAAAAAAATAAATAAATAAATATTCAAAGTCATGAAAAGCAGAGCCCTATAGCCAAGATTGCTCAAACCAGCAAAGCTATTATTTAGAATTAAAGGGCAGATAAAAACCTTCCCAGACAAGAAAAAACTAAAGGAGTTCATCTTCACCAGACCATTATTATATGAAATGTAAAACTGACCTATTTAAAAAAAAAGAAAATCAAAACTATGAACAGTAAAATGTAAATACATATCTACCGACAACTGAATCTAAAAAACAAACTAAGTGAACAAGAATAGAGACAAAATCATGAATATAGATAGTGTTTTGACAGTTGCCAGATGGGAGGGGTGTGTGGGAAATGGGTGAAGAGGTGAGGGGATTAAGAAGTACAAATAAGTAGTTAAAGAATAGCCAAGGGGATGTAAAGTACAGGAAATGGAGTAGCCAAAAAACTTACACGCATGACCCATGGACATGAACAATGGTGCAGGGATTGCCTGAGGGAGTGGGGGGTGCTGGGTGGATTGGGACAAATGCAATAGCATAATCAATAAAATATAATTAAAGAAAAAAAGAAAGTAAAAATATGAATCATTAAGAAATGTAATAGAGGATAAAAATTAGGTATTTTTCATTAATAATCAGGAAAATATAGGTATATAATTTAGTTATGGGATACACTGCAATATTTGAGTCCATAAAGGTGGCAATTAAATATTAAGGTATGTGTTTTTTGTAAGTGTGGCATATGTTTTAAACCTCTGTTTTTTAGAAAGTAAAATGTAATATAGTGAATGCAGACACTCATATAGCACATTTTAGTATGTAAAATACATTTAGTATATAATGGTTTTAGTAAGAAATCCTTAAAGAGTAGAGTAGAAGAAAACAATGAATTTCAGGTGAATAAGAAAGAAGTCTAGGCTGTTGCTCCATCTACCAAAAACATGGTAGCAAAATGATATTAATCACTTAACAACTACTTTAGAAACCCAAACCCTCTGCCCTGGCTGAGATCTGGACAGAGCTCAGGTGGACAGAGCACCGTCACAGTGCGCCAGGGTCGCAGGTTTGATCCCCAGTGCGCATACAACAAGCAACCGACAAATGCATACGTAAGTGGAACAATAAACCTATGGTTTTTTTCTTTCTCTCTGTCTCTAGAATCAATAAATAAAATTTTTTTAAAAATCCAAAATCTCTAACAACAAAAAAAATAGCTTACCTACTACTCAAAAATTCACTCAAATGCCTCTCAAAAACAAAACAAAAAGCAAAATTTAAAAACAGGACAATCATAAAAAAGATTAAATTTTAAAGGTTTATCTTAGAACTATTTCTTATTTTGAATAAAATATGAAAAGTTTTAAACACTTATTTAATGTTTATTCACATTAGGGCTTCCTGTTCTTCAGGCCCTCTCCTAGGCACCGCAGGGCAGTAACTCCTGAAATCCTCAGCACTCTGTCCGGCAGCACCGCTATCACCACTGCCTTTCAGGGGAGGAAACTGAGACACAGGGGCCACATCCGCCCAAGTTCACTTGACCACTAACTAGTAGAACCGAGGTTCAAATCCAGGCAGTTTGGCTATGGACACCATGACTAACCATTAAGCTATTTTGTAAAAGTATTTACTTTATATATTAATATTTGATAACAACTTTGAAGTCTGCAAATGTTCACAGCCTGCAGAGTTAGAAGGACAAAAGTCAATCAGTGGAGATGGAAGGTAACCTTTCCAATATAAAATCTGAGAGGAACAGAGCCCCTTGACTAGCTTCACGACACAGATTCAGGCAGAAGTGAGGAAGGAGAAGACAGATTACATTTACTTTAACTGCCTTTGTCATGAACGACTGCTTGGATAAGATTTAAACTCAATAAAACCTTGGGCTGTCTTTTTTGAAAGACATAATTCACAAATATGAACTTAAGTATTATAGAAAAAGTCAGATTTTGTTAAATTCTATAACCAACTTTAAAATGTTTATAATATTTTTAATTAAAGAAGAATGTAGTTGGGACTTAGGTAAGAAAACAAAATTATGACACAGCATGAACAAGTTTCTCTTGGTAACCTTTTTTCCCATGATAGGATAATCACTTTATTTCTTAATGGAAATACCATTGACCTAATCTGTACGTTAGTAAAAAGGGAAAACCATAAGCAGGCAAAATGTAAGCATAGCACATTATACTCATTATTTTAAAAAAGGGAGATGATCTTAAAGGCTTTCCATGGCTTTCACATGTTCTACTGCTACAGACATGAAAAGCTGTAGGTCTGATATAATTGGTATCTTTTAGCATTTGTGAAATTAAAGTCTCTTCTAGTTACAAAATTCTAAATACATTCAATACATAGTAGTAAGTACACTGAAACATACATTGCCAAAGGCTGACTTTTTGGCCAAAAAAAAAAGGAAAATGGCAAAATAACCTAAGCACTTCACCACGGCACTGACGGGTCTCTTCGCCTCAAGGTCAGTCTCTAAACTGATAGATGGTGGAACTAGTAACCAAGCGTTTGCTGACTGAACTAAAAGGAGACCTCTCTTGAATGTTTCTATGAGATTCACACACATATTTTGACTTTATCTCCTGGAACCCTTGCTCTCTCTCCCTCTCAGTACCCTCCTATCATATTGGCTAATATATGTTACTAAATTCAATATGATATATTCACCTCGTACGTTTTTCCACCTCTTGGTCCAATTTAACACAGCTAATCCTACTTTGAAAATGCCTCCATCGGGATGCGTTCTCATCCCTCAGGCCACTCCTCCTTTTATGCAGTCATTAAACGTTGGGATTACACAACACTGGGCCCCAGGCTTTCTTTTGAACTCTATACCTACAGTGTTCAATATGGTAGCCACTAGCCTATGGGGCTATTTAATAAACTTAAAATAATAAAATTAATTAAACTAAAAATTCATTTTCTTGGTTGCACTAAGCATTTCAGGTGGCTTGTGGCTATCATACAGGGCGGAGCCATGACAGAACATTTCCTCCATCGCAGAAAGTTCTACTGTACCCTGCTGCTCTGTCCCATCCCCGAGTGGTTGTCTGGATGAAAAAAGCAGTTCTATGGAAAGTAACCTCACAGGGCGATCTGATCAGGAATTCCTAACTGGGCAGGTCGTGGTGGGTAATCACTGCCCCAGGCTCATAACTTTTTAGTAAAAGGTTTATCTTTGCCTTAGGCAAGCCCTGTCCATGGTTTCCGTACACCAGGTTACCACACCTTCGAAATACTCCACCCTCAAGAGAGCACATAATCTTGTTAACTAAACTGTAACCCAATCCCGCCTTACGTTCTCCCACCTACAGGTCCTGTTCCTTAAGTACATGTAATTCAAATGCAGAGAGGCAGCTGCAAACTGTCATGCTGTGGACTATTTGAGATCTTGCTCCCTGGCATATGTCATCAGTTTGGCTCTTAAATAAACTCATAAAAAAATTCTCTACAGGTTTGGACTTTGCTCACATCAACACATCCATGGTGTCCTCCACATCTGCACTTTCTTATACAAACTTCTCTGAGCACAAAACCCATGTAGCCAAGTATTTTTTTACTTTTTCACTTGATATCTCAAAGATACCTCAGCCTAATATGCCCAAGAACAAAATTCACATATTTATCCCCAAACCTAGTTTTGGAATGTTCTCTTTCTCACTCATATCACCACCATCTAACCCCAGGTAAATTACAAAACTCATTTATCCCTTAATCTCTCTCATTCCTTCAATCCATCTCCAAGTCCTTTGAGTTATCTCTCAAATTTTTCTCCTTCTTCATCTCCCCGCCTCTATAATCCAAACTCTTATAGTTTGATTAGTGGAGAAATCACCCTGGATTCAAATCTTGGTTTTGGCTGAATGACTTTAGATAAGTTACTCAATCTTTTTTTCTTAACCAAGTTTTTCATCTGTAAAATGGGAGAAATAACATGACTTTCTTCATAGTGTCCTAAGAATAAAAAAAAATTATGAATGTAGAGTTGAGCACAGTAGCCAGGACATTAAGTTCCCTATAAAATGTTAGTTTCTATTGTTGTCATCTCACGTCTAGATTACTGAAATTGTATCCTGTCTTTTCATGCTTATTCTTGCTCCTCTCCAATCTTCTCCCCACAAAATAACTAGAGACTTTTCATAAGTATAAATCTAATCACATGCCTCTCTATCTCCCTGGAAACCCATTAATGGTTTTATAAGGCTTTTAGAACAGACAGACACCTAGTTGTTGCTCAGTGGACTGAGCACCGGCCTGTGACCTGAAAGGTCGCTAGTTCAATTCCCAGTCAGGGTACATGCCTGGGTTGTGGATCAGGTCCCCAGTTGAGGGCTTCTGAGAGGCAACCCATTGATGTTTCTCTCCCCCTCTTTCTTTTCTTTCTCCCTTCCCCTCTCTCTAAGAATAAATAAATAAAATCTTAAAAAAAAAAGAAGTCAGAGTCATTCATTTCTTATCTAATCACTATGCTTTAACTAAACTGGTTTCAAGCTCCTTAGACAGGTCATGTTCATTCCAACAGGGCTTTTGCCCACAACGTTTCCCTTTTTTAAAAAACTGCCTGCAAGTCACAGTTTAATCTTAATCAACCTTCAGACTTCAGCTGAAAATTCACTTCCTCCCTAAGTATGGTCTCTCTATTTTACATTCTCATAGTACCATGTTCTTCTCAGAACTTCTCAGTTTGCACTTACATATTTTTATATGTGACTGCTATTTATTATTACTATACATTTATTTATTTTCTCCAACCGACATCTCCTGAAATTCCTCCCACCCAAGGTTGCTCTATTCATCATCTCCTTATCCAAGAAAACAGCAACATAATTTTTCTAGTTGTTCAAGCCAAAACCCTTGAATTCTCATTCACACTCCATATCCATCAGAAATTCAATTGCTTCCTCAGAATTCGACCACTTTCCAAACATTTCAACTGCTATCCATCATGGTCAAAGCCACATCATCACTTCCTGAATTTTTTATTACCTCTTAACAATCTCCTCATTTCCCTCTTTGTCCCCCACCACTTACCCACTTGTATATACAACAAGACAGCTAGACTGGTCATTTAAATATACGTCAAATCATGTCACTCCTCTGCTCAGACCCTCCGATAACTTGTCATCTGCTAGGACAGAATGGTGTCCCTCTCCCCAATCCATATGTCAAAGCCCTAAACTATGTGACTATATTGAAGAACGTTTTTAAGGAAGTACTGTATTTTGCCATGTATAATGCACACCCAGGTTTTTTGCCCAAAGTTTCAGGAAAAAAATCTTTCATTTTAATTTTTAATTCAATTATTTATTTATTTATATTTAGATACTTGTTTTTTATATTATAGGGATTTTAGCACTTATTTTTCAACATATTATGGTATGAGAAATTTTATGTAACAAATAATTATAAAACACAAGAACAGATACAAGGTATTTTAGGTATTACCCATGTATAACGCTTATTTTTCCCTTAAAAATTTGGGCAAAAACTGTGCATTATACACAACAAACTATGGTAATCAAGATGTAATGAGGTCATAAGAGCACAGCCCTGATCAGATAGAACAGGTGCCCTTACAAGAAGAGTCACCTGAGTTCTGTCTCAACATGTGACCACACAATGAGGGGATACTCTGCAACCCGTCACCAAAACTTGGCCATACTGGCGCCCTGATCTCACTTTCCAGCCTCCAGAACTGCAAGAAAATAAATTTCTTTTTCAGTCACCCAGTCTATGCTATTTTGTTAGGGCAGCCCAAATTGACTAACATACTGTCCCACTCAGAGTAGAAGTCAAAGTCCTTCCGATAGCCTAAGAAGTCCTACATGATTTGGTCTTTCATACCCCCAATCCATAGGCTCTCTGACCTAATCACCTTGGATTTTCCCCACCCCTTAAGCAGCTTCAGCCACACTGGCCTACATGAAATTCCACGAACGTGTCAGACATGCTGTCACCTTTTCATTTTTCTCCTGCTTGGAATATTCTTTTCCCAAATATTTGCATCACCCACTTCCTCACTCAAATGTCACGTTCTCAGTGGGGCCATCCCATGAAAAATTTTACCACCTCCGTCTCACATACCTCTCCTATTCCCTTTTCCTTAGCACTCCAAGCATGCTCTGTATTTCTGGGTATTTCTATCTTCCTACAGCATGCTAAATACTTTATCTATTTACCATTTATTGTCCCCCCTCCCTAGACAATGAACTCCATGAGAGAAGACACTGTCTGTTTTGCTCACTGCTATATCCCCAGAACACAGAGTACCTCCTAGTAGGTGTTTACCATTTATGCAGTGCAATGAATGTTTAATTCCAACAGCTATCTAATTAGCTTTGAAGGTAAGAGGTACCACACAGATCAGCTACCAAGACAGAAATCCCCTAGTAGAAACAGCATTGCCTAAAGGACCACCTGATGTTTCTGGCCTCTTCTGTTTTTTTGCTAATATTACTAATGTGCAACAAGGAATTTAAAAACCGTGCCTACATGATCCAAGAGCGGTTCTTTCTTCTCTCCATCTTTACAACAGAAATAATAAAATGAGATGAAAAGTTGTGCAAGTCAAGTAAGGTAACGGTTATGACAATTTTTTTGAGAACTACCTGGTTGTAGTTTTCTTAACAGTACTGTATTTCCAAACAGCTCTGCAAACTCTGCGGTTCTTTGATCATACTTCAAGGGTTCAGCAAAGGACAATGTTTATCCCCACAAATAAAATATAAAAATACATAAATGTAAATACATTAGGCAAGTGATCTAGGAAGCCATTCATTGTTATTTGTTTTAATGTAGGGCTGCGGGTAGAATTTAGGTTAAAAAATGGATTCCGCTAAGCACGTTGCAAAATAATTATTATCTCCTATATTTTACACTAGAAAAAACTGACCTGCAGAGGAGTACCTTTCTGTTTTAATTAAAACAGGAATTCTTCACAACCTACACCATGCTGAAAGTTCCAGGTTAGTTACTGCTCTCACATTCATTTGAGCTTCCGAGCATTTTTAGAAATGCCTCAAGTTAAAAATCGTCATGAAACAATAAGTTATCACAACTAAACTCCCTGCTCACCTTCAAACACCACAGCTTTTAAAATAAAGGTGTCATCGAAGTGTGGACACACCCACTGCATCACGACTGGGGTTAGTCTCTGGTTCTGCAAATCTAACGCTGCCAGGCGGGTGAGTTTACAGCCTCAAAGGCGGCACAGGGGAAATCCTGCCTCCCCCTAGGCTCAGGCCTGGAGCGTGTGCGGGCGTCTCGGCGGGCCGGAGCTCCCAATAGGCCTCGCCAAGGGGCGAGCCTCGCCCGCAACTCCGGAAGCACCCGCGGGAGGGACAGGAAAGCCCCCGGCATCACGCCGAGGAGCCCGGGGCAGCCGATCGCGCCAGCACTACTGCGGGTACCACGCGCCCGAGGGGAAGCGGCCCTGTAGCCCTGCAGCATCTCGCGAGATCTCGCCAGCTCAGCCTAAGTATTGCGAGCTCAGAACTTAAAAAAAAAAAAAAAAAGCCTGCGGTCTAGATCCTCTAGAGCTGCCGGTGTGGTGGCAGCTACCGCGGGAGCATCAGCAATCCGCGTGCGCCGAAGCAGGGCTCGCGCGCCCATTCGCCAGCCGCGCGGGGCGCCGTCAGCAGCCTGGTCTGCGGTGGCTCCGGCTACCGTCCCGTAGACGCGCAGCCCTAGGGGCGGGGAGAGAAGAAGGCGGCCGGGGGGCCTGCTCCTCATCTCCGCAGAGCAGGGCGGGGAAGGAGGTGGAGGGGTGGGAGGAGGGTGACGGAAGAGGAGGTAGCGGCGCGGAGATCTTCCCGGCGACAGCGGTCAGGCGGTGCGCAGCTGCTCCTCGATCCGCGCTGCTCGTGTTCCCCGAAGCCCGGCGCTGACTGGCTGGACACGATCCCTGCGCGGGTCGCTCTCACGCGGGATCGCGAAGGACCCCAGGAGGGCCGGGGCGCCGGGGGAGCGTCCGCCGGGCGTCACTGCGGGACCGCCGGTGGGCGGGCTGAGGGGTGGAGGAGCCACGGGCCCCGCCTCCCGCGTGCTGCAGCTAGAGCCGCCACTGCCGCGGCCCCGCCGAGGCTTTAAACCGCGGGGCCCGCCCCGCGCCGGCTGCATTCTCGCGCTGACTTGGCTGCGGGCGGCGGAGAGCCGGCAACCGGGAGAGCGGCTCCCTCATCAGGCGTTGCGACCGCCGAGGGCGTGCAGCCCGCGACGTCCACCAGGCTCTCCGGGTCCGCGGAGGGTTGGGCGGCGATGGAGCAGAGGCCTTCGGCGCCCTCCTCCGGCGCCCCTAGGCTGTCTGGGGTCGGAGAGACGCCGCCAGCCGCCGCGCTAGCCGCCCCCGGGGTGGACCTGCCCGGCGCGGCCGTGCCCTCGGTGCCGGAGGATGCTGCGGCTGCTAGCCGGGGCGGCGGCGCGGTCCGCGGCGAGGGCGGCGCGGTCCGCGGCGAGGGCGCCGCGGCGGCCGGGGACGGACTGGGCAGACCCCTGGGGCCCACCCCGAGCCAGAGCCGCTTCCAGGTGGACTTGGTTTCCGAAAACGCGGGGCGAGCTGCCGCGGCGGCGGCTGCAGCTGGTGTTGGGACAGGGAGCAAGGGGACCTCCGTGGACGGGAAGGCAGTCGGCGAAAGCGGGCCGGCGAAAGGCAGCGAGGAAGCCAAGGGCCGCTTCCGTGTGAACTTCGTGGACCCGGCTGCCTCTTCTTCAGCTGAGGAGAGCCTGTCGGATGCGGCGGGGGTCGGAGGCGACGGGCCCAACGTGAGCTTCCAGAACGGTGGGGACACAGTGCTGAGCGAGGGCAGCAGCCTGCACTCGGGCGGCGGCGGCAGTGGGCACCAGCAGCACTACTACTATGACACCCACACCAATACCTACTACCTGCGCACCTTCGGCCACAACACCATGGACGCAGTGCCC
This sequence comes from Micronycteris hirsuta, assembly GCA_004026765.1. Taxonomy (NCBI): domain Eukaryota; kingdom Metazoa; phylum Chordata; class Mammalia; order Chiroptera; family Phyllostomidae; genus Micronycteris; species Micronycteris hirsuta. Next base: position 127,132 of record PVJI01001441.1, read on the forward strand.
AGGATCGACCACTACCGGCACACGGTAGCGCAGCTGGGCGAGAAGTTGCTCCGGCCCAGCCTGGCGGAGCTTCACGACGAGCTGGAAAAGGTGAGATCTCCTGGCCCTCCCTCCTTCCCCAACCACCGGTTCGCGCCGACCGCGGGATGTGGCCGCTGGCTCTCCACCGGTGAGGTGGCGGGAATGGACGTGCACGACTTGCTGGCATCTCTGGATTCAGCTGTCAAGGGTGGAATTGCAGAGGAATGTAACTTAATCTCTTAAAAGTTTGTAGCGGCTAGACTAGTTACGTGATACAGGAGAGACTGCATTTAACAACTTTCCTCATCCATTTATATTGCTCGTCTACGCTGGTTTCACACCCGAGTTAACAATTACCATCCCTCTGAATGAGTTACACTTCTGGACCCTGGGAAGGGAATTTGCAGGAGGAATAGGTGAGGACGGTCGGTAGAGAAGAGCACACCTCCGTCTGTGTTAGGGGTTGTATTGTAGGGTTTCTGTACACCCATTAGGCGTCCCAAGAGTGGGAACTTTAGTGTTTGAAGGAAAAAATCTTAACAGTGTGTTTGTTGCCCATGAATTATTAAAACTCAATTCCTACAGTCTTGAATATGCGAAGATCATAAATCTTGGGACACGCTGTTCCCGATAATGGCATAAATCCATTTTTAATGTAAATCTTTTGGGAGAGGACTATTAAAAAAGGCGGGGGAGGGGGCTCAGGGCGGGAGGGAGGAGGGAAAGGAAGGGGCGGGGGAGAGAGAGAGAGAGAGAGAGAGAGAGATTTTTTCTGTGGAGGAAGTCCAGAAAGACTTTCTAGGGTCTTGCCTAAGTAGTTAACACTTTGTGAACGGAAAATCATCCCTATATTGTTTCTGTAATTCTCTTTTATGGCCATATGTGACTTTCATCTTTTATTTCTTTATGGTACAAAATTGTTATTTCAAGACATTGATGCTTCTGAAATTCAGTTAATATTTAACTTTTTTATGGGTTGCGATTACTTGAAGTTTGCTTTACAATGTGTAATGACCACGTTGATGGAATGTGGTGGTGAATGCAGAGTTGGTACCATACAGATTGAAAAGATAGGTCACAGTGTGGACAGAAGTATGAAATTTCTTCTTTTTTTTTAATAATTACTTTATTGTTGTTCAATTACAGTTATCTGCATCCTATCCCCTCCCCTCCCCCTTGAAATTTCTTCTTGATATGATTATTTGATCTCATATTTCATACAAGAATGTATTTATCCCAATGTTTGATAATGTAACATTCATACAGTTTGAAATAATTCTCTCAACGCTTACAGCTTATTGAATAGAAGCCTGACATCATTTAGCTTTGGATAATAGTACTCTTTTGTTATTCTATTGTGGTATTTTGTCATATTAGAAGAAAACAGTTTTCATAACAGTTACTCATACTCTAGTAGTTTCTCTCAAATCTATTATTTTTTCCTTAAAAAGCTCAAAATCTTTATAAAGTTGATATGTACCTGGTAATTTTCCCTTTTTTTTTTTTTTTGTGAGAGAGAACTTTTATTATTGAAAACAGGTTTATTTCACCAAAGCTGAGTAATTTAGCAGTAAAGCACTTTCCTCTTACACATAAGTTTTAGAAAGACTTTTTAAGTTGAAAGATGTTATATTCCTTGAACTTGTGCACTACCTAGGAAAGTGTTGTTATTTTAAATTAAATTTTCTGAGTAACAAAGCATTTGAAGTTTCCCAACACTTTGGGGTTTTTTTGTTTGTTTGTTTGTTTATTTTGGCCATTATTGGGTCAGTTTACAGTGTCTAAAAAAGAACACCTGTATTGTAAGTTGTATAGGAGTTGAAGTCACCAAGCTTTCAGTCTCAGCTTTTTTAGCTTTCAGGGTTATTGTAAAGACTAGAAAATGCACACAAAGGCTCATGTTCAGTGCTTGAAAAATAATGGCTAGTGTAGTTACAGTTTTCATCTTATATTGGCCCTTCAGAAAGTATCTAAACTCCATGATTCCAATTTTAGACCCTCTTAATTCTTACATTATTAGATGAATATAGTCTGTAAAATGTTGTGTTCAGAGTTGCGTTTATGCAACAAGTGGTATAATGAATTCTTTGTAGTTTTTTATATCCTACCACTCGGGTCCTTTATGGCCAAAAAAACCCCCAAAAAACGTTTTATTAGGTTAACTAAGCATAGAATATTGAAGATAATTTTGCTTAGAAGTTAGCAAATAGATTAAAGAGAAGTTTCATGTTAAGGAGTACAGACCCGGCTGTGCCACTGTGGGAGGAGGGCAGGAGAGGGGCGATGGCGCTGGTTGGGCAGATCCTAAAAGTTGTTTCTCATCCTGTCTAGATTGAGTTCTGTCTCCTTAAAACCTCTTCTAATGCTTCTAGCCCTCAGTGAACCATAATATTTAGAAGTTTATAACATTTAATTCCAGCACTTTATTGATTATCATATAGTACACTAGTTTGGTCACTAAATACTTAAGGATCTACCATGGGTCTGACTCTGTGCTAGGAACTATGGAAGAACAAAAGGAGTGAAAACATAGGCTGTCAGAAACTTGGGGGAACTTGTCTTCCGTCTATTTGAATCCTTTTCATATGTTCGGCACTGTGATTTTTTAAAAGTATTTTGCCTAAAAATCCAACTGAAGGGGAGTAGTTAAATATCTGCAGTGTATCTTGTATTATTTAGCCATTCTAGGAACAGGACTCATGAGCTGCACATTTATCGAATATTTACTGGTGAGAGGAGTGTCTTAGCTGTTGGACACAGGGATGTGGCACTGCGGAATGAGGCAGTGACTAGGGGAACAGGTACCGACTCAGTTTAAACATGCATGAACCGAATAGTTGTACATATAATGTAGTTACAAACTTTTTATTTTCAGTGCTAGGGAAGAAAAGTGTAGGCTGCTAGTGAGGATATAAGAGGACCTAATTTTAATTGTGGTTGGGGAGGCTTTTTTCAAGAAGTGTGATATTAAAGCAGAAACCTGCAGGATAAGTTGATGATAGAGTAGGAAAACATTCCAGGTCAAAGGAACAGCATATATGAAGGTCATAAGATGAGAGAGTGATAAGGAGAGCTATAAGGAGCATCCAAAGAGCTATAAGGAGGCCAGTGTAAGATTTTACTATAAATGTAGTTAGAAGTGATTGAAGTATTTTGTGTGAGGTGGAGAATGGATTGGCAGGGGCAAGAATGGAAGCAGGGAGACCCAAGCTATTACTGTGGTCTGGGGTACAGAAAATAAGCCTTGGTGGCAGATTGAATTGGTGTAGGTAGGTTGGACGTGGGAGTGAAAGGGAAGCTGATCCCCAGGTTTTGGACTTGAGCAACTGAATAGATGGAAGTACTGTTGTCTGAGATGAAAAAGACTAGAGAAGGAATAGATTGGGGGCGGGGGGTAAAGAAAGAATTCTGTTTGAGTAGCCTGTAACACATCTTAGTCCATGAGTCATTATCAGGGAGGGGGGCAGAAATGTGTGTGTGTAGTATATATGTGTTTGTGTATGTGTGTATATCATGTCTAAGGTTGTGGATGAGATTACCTAAGGAGAGTGAGTAGATAAGAGAACAGGTGTAGGCTCTGGGATTGAGCCTAGAGAATGTCTAAAGGTGTGTCAGAGATCAAGGAGACACTAGGAAAGAGAATTAAGGAGAATTAGCTGGTAGGCTGGTCATAAATAGCTAGGAGAGTACTGTCAGGGAAACTGAGAGAAAAGTTTTAAAAAAGCAGAAAATAAAGGGCAAACAAAGATGTATCTGATAAATAACTTCAGCATCTATGGTGGAATGCATGATTATCGAATGTGGACAAGTATGGTGGGTAGATAATTAATAATAGCTCCTACTGGATTTAAAGCATCATTAAAACAAGTTTAAAAGGTAGCATTACCTTAACATAGTTGTCTTTGGCCAAAGCTTGGGAGCCTTTTGCTGGTGATATGTCAAGTTTCTGTATGTGGCCTATTTTTAGCCTTTTTCATTAATTGAAGGGGGTTAAAGAGAACAACTATATCAAGTGTCTTTTATGTATTATGAGCTTGTTGAATTTTTAAATTTATTTCTTAGGAAATAAATCATAAAGAGGGCACATAGAAGCTGAAGACATTGCTTCATGTCACTCTCACAGAAAGTGGTGCAGGAAGGCTCCCTGTGGGGCACGCCCACACCTTTCTATCCCGTTTCTTCCCTGGCGTGTATCTCTGCTCTCTTTCTCCCAAGTTCTAAGGGTCCCTGCAAGACTTGCAACCAGGGGGACAGTGGGCAGCCGCTGCTTGTTCTGGGCTGACCCCTGAGCCTGTCTCCAAGGCCCCCTTTTCTCTGACTCTTCCCCACTTTGGCTCACTTCTGTCACAGGGACTTTTACTTTTCAGTGAGTCCATGCAGCCCAGTGTGGCTCACTTTTTTCCTAATGTTTCTGGGGAGCCAAAGCAGAGCACCACCTAGGCTCGCTTCTGTTACTTCTTCTATCCTACGCCTTTCCTTTGTTTCACTGTCCCCAGCTTTAATAAATGTACTCTCAAATTAAAAAAAAAATACTTGGAAAGGAGGAAAGAAAGTTGTGCAGAGGGATTTCACACCCAGGTTATTCTGATTCTAATGCCAGAACATAGTAATTCCCCTTTCTTATTTTTTCTTCCTGCCTATCCCCCAGCCTGGGCCTGCGACGCAGGGATGCTGAGGGGGACATGTTGGGGATTACCACCATCACCTGTCTCCCATGACCTCCTGAGAGGGTAATGATTACATAACAGAGAAATGAGGAGGAATTCTTGTGATGATGTGTGATATGACCATCTCTTTCACTGGGATCTAAACCTGTGTCTCATTCATCTTCATACAGAGAATAGGTACTTAATAAAGATTTGTTCTTTGAATGTATCAGGGCAGACAATTCCTTCCACTTAACAAGGACTTTCTTTAAAACGTAAACAGGTATGTTATCTCCTGACTCCTGTAGCTGCTTCTGACTGGGCTGTGTTGATTCTTGGGCAAGCAATTCCACACACTACTAATTACTTCAGTATGCGGCTTGCGTTCTTAAAGGTCACCCTGGAGGAACAAGGATGAGCCACATCCCTGAGGTTAAGGAGTATCAAGTTCCAGGAGTGCGTAAAGGTGGGACCCTGATAAGAAATGTTTGCATGTGGCAAAGTCACACTTTCAGTTTTGCCAGAGGCTTCACCCTGTCAAACCCATGCCACCAGAGATTAAGTCTGTTTTATCCATAGTACTGTATGCATTCCCTAAATGTGGAAGAATCATCTGTACACTGCCATCTTAATTGATGTCTCTTCTATGTGTATTTGTCTTCATGCTCACATTTCCAATCCTCTGCAATCAGTATCTAAAGGACTAAAATAATACTTCTTGGTTATGTATTGAGTGTGTTTGTTTTCATTAATTTTTAATTACATGTTACGTGTTTGGCAAGTCTGTAGTACGAATCAAATTGGTTCCATTTAATTAGTATTCATTGAAGTGAAATGGATATGAATTTGGTTATTCAACAAATCCCTATTGAGTACCAACAGCACTATTCTAAGTGCTGAGTTTGCAGCCATGAACACAGCAGAGTTACGGGGCTTTCATTCTAATGGTAGCACACAAGAAACAAACAGGTCACACGTAATTGTGAAGAAAACTGAAGGTGGGTAGATGGTGATGGCTGGGGTGGGGCTGTTCTGGAGGAGTCAGAGAAAGCCTCTCTGATAGGTGAGCAGACACTAGAAGGGAGTAAGGGAGTAAGGATCTGGGGGGAAGAACACTCTAGGCAGATGAGCTGCAAGCCCCAAGACCCTGAGGTGGTAGTGTGCTTGGTGTAATCTGGACACAAGGAGACCAGCTGGGCTGGAGTGAGGAGGGTGAGAGCAACAGGAGAGGAGGTGAGTGCAGTAGTGAGGAACAAATCTTGGAGAACCATGTGGATAATGATAAAGACTTAGGATTTACTCTTGAGTGATGTAGAGAGCCGTGGAGGGTTTTGAGCATAGACTTGACAATCTGACTTACCTTTTTAAAATATCTGTCTGCTCTGTGGAGGATGCACTATAAGGGGGTAATCGTGGAAGCTGGGAGACTCGTTAGAAGCTTACTGCAATATTTCTGTCAAGATGATAGGACTTTTACTAAGGCGAGAGCGTGTGGTACAGAGAGAGGTTCACATACTGAATGTGTGTAAAAGGTAGAATTGTTGGGACTTGCTGATGGTCTGGATGAGAGGGTGTGTGGAAACATCGATGCCAGGGTTCCCCCCTGTTTGGGACGGAGTGTGGAGATGTGGAGATAGGGAAGACTGTGGGAAGAGCAGGTTTGGGAGGTGGACTCAAGAGTTGGATTTCGTTTTACAGATGAGTTCTACAGTGGGGTAAACACTTACCAAACTGCAGCCACTGGTTAGTGAAATAAAAGAACTTAAGAAAATGGGATTTAAATAATTGTATAAAAATGTGCTTTTATGCTACAAATTTAGAGAAAGCCATGAAAATCAGTAGTTTTCCAAAGGGATGGGGAACTAATGTATTGATTCCACAAAGTGAAAGTGTTGAGGGATGGACAGCCAGGAAAACTACTTAAAATACTGAAGTTAAAAATATATCAATGTTTTTAAACAGAAAGTAATTGGCTTTCTATTTAAAATATGAAAGCTATCATCTGCCAATGGCTTTGCTATTCTAACACTTTTCACTAGATCCAGTACCAGTCCTGTCTCAAAGCCATTATGCAAACTATGGTCCTGGTAAAGAACTTGGGGATTTCTAATTAGAGGAAGGGGAAAATCTGAAAAGCAAAAATAGCTTAGCGGTTAGCGGAGTGTTGTCTCTCTGCAGAAGCTAATTATGAGCTGGTGTGTTTGTATTACCCTTGGGCTCAGAAATTTCTCTGCTTTAAATGTTTGCTATGCTGTTCCTGAACATTTACAAATTAGATATTCATTTAGGTTAAAAACCACTGGCATGGTTCTTTCTTGAGTTGCTGTGAATAAGTTCCTTCAACAATGTAGCTTTGAGTTTAGTATGCAAATCATTTTGGAGGGTAGGTGGCTTGATAGGGCAGGCTTGATTACTCCAGTGGAGGAAGAGTTAGAGGATCCATGACCATCTGCTGTAATATGACTTCACCCCATCATTTTACCTAGTAATTCTTATTAAAGTCACCAGTCACCTCCATCCTTATCACCAATACCAGGATACCCCCCCCCCCAGCAGCATTCAACCTTCCAGCAGCATTTGATGTTCTTTTGAAGTCTTCTTATCATTTCCTTGGCTTCTATAATACCACTCTGTCTTTTCATTTTTCTTCTCTGTCTCTGTGGCTCTCTTAGCCCAGTGTCTTTTGTAGTTTCCTTTATTTTTAAATTTAGCCAGCCTCAAGGTTTGATTGTGGCATTTTTTCTTCCTGTGGCTTCTCTTCTCTTCTTATGTTGTATTATCTCTCTGTAGGCTAATGACTCTCAACATTTTGTCTCCCACCCATACTTTTCTGAATTTTAGGCATCCAATGCCTGGCAAACATTTTTGCTTTGTATCTCAAAGGCACTCCAGACTCACAAACTTATGATTTCCTCCCTCCCCCTTCAGAAGCAAAACAACCCAGGCCTTCTTTCAGTGGTCCTATGTCTCTCTGAATGGTACCACCATTCATCGTATTGCACAAGTGAGAAACCTGTGAGTCATCCTTGACACTTTTATTCTGCCATATCCAGACCATCACAAAGGTCTATCACCTCTATTTCCTAAATACTCTTTTTATCCTCACTGCTGCCATCCTAGACCCAGTTGTGGCACGTCCGTCCTACAGTAGCGTTTTAACTGGGTTCCCTGAATTCACTGTGCCCTCCCATCACTACTGTAGCCAGAATGATCTTTTCAGAACAAAATTGGTTATGTCATCCCTTGGCTTAAAACTAGCCCTGCACTGTCTAACTCTGGCCTACTCATTCTTCAGTGTTAAAATTACTCAATAGCACAATACCTTTGGCCATTTGTGATACTGTCCACAAACTCTTCCTCCCTGCCCCCTCATACACACAGTTAACTTTTCAGTTTAAATATTTCACTTGAATCCTTATTTCCTGAGAGAGGAAACCTTATTGTTCTCCAGTCTAGAACAAACCCCCTTTTCCTTAAAGCTCTTACTTCATTTAGTAGCAGTAAATTTATTAATGCGGTTGAGTCAACTGGAGCTGATGTCAGGCTCCGTGAGAAGCAGACTATGTTTGTGGCTGTTCGTCATTATGTTTGTGGTACCCTGTGTATAGACCTGACACGGCTGACTCTCAAGCAGTGCATATTGAATAATAGAACTAGTTTCTTTTTAATAAATTAATGTAGTACAAAAGAATCCTGAACTCTTTTATATGTCTTATATTTGTTATCTTTAATCTCTGTAGTTCATTTGACAGGCAGGTTGCCCCAATTTGCACAGTGGGAGTTTAAGGCACAGAGGAGCTAAGTAACCCGTACAGAATTATAAGGCCTGTAACTGACTGGCAGAACCAGGGTTGGTAACATTCTTACTTCCAGTTGGTGTTACTTCCAAAGATTTGGACTCCTGAATTTCATTCTGTGGATATATCTTTTCCTAGTAGAAAGTCCTCAAAAATATATACGAAAGTTTTTTTTTTTTTTTTTTGGAAGATATTATTTATTTATTTTTAGAGAGGGGAAGGGAGGGAGAAAGAGAGGGAGAGAAACATCAATGTGTGGTTGCTTCTTGTGTGCCTCCTACTGGAGACCTGGCCTTCAACCGAGGCATGGCCCCAACTGGGAATTGAACAGGCAACCCTTTGGCTTGCAGGCCAGGCACTCAGTCCACTGATCCACATGAGCCAGGGCTAAGAAAGTTTCTTACAAATGGAATTTTGCTAAATTTTTTCTTCCATTTCCTCTGCCGTTCCTTATCCATGTCTCCCAAAAGTGTGACCTAAATTTGGAAGTGTTCCAGGGTTGTGTTTTTTAATACCGTAACCACTAGTCTCATGTGGCTGTTAAACTCAGTTTAAATTCAATTTAAGATTCAGTTCAATTACTTGAGTCACATTTTAAGTGCTCAATACCCATACATGGCTGATGGCTATTGTATTGGACAGTGGAAATATAGAACATTTCCATCATCACAGAGGTCACTATTATATAGTACTATTTAGAGATTATATAGTACTATTCAGAGAGACTTTTTCCTTTCCTCATTCCTCCTTTTTCTTCTTTTCTTCCACATTAATCACCACTAGTTTAAAATTATTAGCATTCAAATTTTCTTCTAATTTTGCATGGGATTCTTTCTTAAAGTTTTCTAGAACATATTAGGCCCTCAATGAAGTGTTTATTGAATCAGTGCAATTTATCTTTTTCTGTCTGAGAATTGAAATGTCTGCAATTGGAAAGGCTGTGTCGAATTTCTTAATATGGTATAAATTGTTAGAGTTTCTAAAGCACTCTTAAGCTGCAGACCTATATTTGGTCTTCAAACCTACATTTGGAGGACATGGGTTTTCAGAAGGTGTTGGTAGCAGTCTCATGTTGGAAGGTTGTGATTTGCCTAAAGCCACATAAGTAATAACTTGGTAAAGCCGAAATTTTTAAAGATTTTATTTATGTATTGTTAGAGAGAGGGGAGAGAGACATCCATGTGCAAGAGAAGCACTGATCGATTGCCTCCTGCCCACCCCCAACATGTGCCCTGACCTGGAATTGAACTAGTGACCTTTTGGTTTGCAGGAGGTTGGTTTGGGTTTGCCCAGCTGGCTGAGCCACACCACTGGTCAGGGCTATGAGGCTGACTTTCTTTTTGAAATTAGGTCTTTGTCTCCCTATCCTTTTCTTCCAGACCACTGATTCCCAAATTTCTAAAGGAATCACTTGGAGAAAAATTAGACTTCTTTCTTCCAAAGAATGTATAGGCAGCTTTTGAAAACCTTTTTGGTGATTCCCAGCAAGTCAGGTTTGAGACCCAGTATCCTAGACCATGTTGAGAGTCTTACACTTCGGTTGCCCCTATTACAGTAGCAGACAGTTATTTCCTTTCCTTGACTTTGAATACCCCTGTGCAGACAAGCTAACAATCAGAGAGCTGGCTTTAACCTTTAGACAGCTGTAAACTAAATTGCATTAAGGTGCCCATTAGTGAACATCTGCCGTATTTCAGGAGCTCTCTGTTGTCTGGGCATGATAACCTTCCAAACCAGGTAGTTTACAGATAGGCAAACTCTGAGGCTAATAGCAACTTGCCCACGTCTCACAGCCAGTAAGTGCCAGATGCTGGAGTTAAACCTAGGCATGTTAATGAAAGCTTGCATGTCAGGTATTAGGACAAACATATATGTTACTTATTAAGTGGTCTATTAAGATCCTACAGGGAATTTAGCCATACAAGTACTGTTAAGTTTGAATCCTGATTAGTTCATGTGGACTTGGCCTAGATATTACCTCTTTTTATAGAACCTAGTGGTTTTAGCTGTAAAACAATCAGTCTTTACTATTTTGAAATTAAGCTTTATGATAATTATTCTCAGTACTGGCTTACCTATACATTTCTAGAAATAATAGATTTGGCTTGGAGAAATTATTACACTATCCCGCCTTTTTCAATCTGTCATTTGGCAGATTTGCTGATCATAAACAAAGCTGATCCAGTAATTAAGCAAAGCAACAACATGACAACACAAAAGATTTTGCATCAAAGGGATTCACCACTGTCTGCACTGGGGACTGTCTAGTTACACTTTCTACATAGTTATAAAAAAGACGGCTATCTGGTTTCCAGAGCCAGGGCAGGTTAGAAGGGGAAATGAACACTGGGGAAGGTGGGTCGAGGGATAGCCAGTGTGCTGTACAGACAGAAGATCAGAAAAGCAGAAACGAGAGTTCTCAGAAAATAGCGGCCTAGAAGAGCCCTTAGTGTAGATCCAAAGGTAGGACTTAAGTTTGGATTATTGCAGCATCTCTAACATCGTGCTGGCGCAAAGTAACAACAGTGTTTATAATCTTCTTTTTTTATATATATATATTTTTTAAAAAGATTTTTAGAGAGTGGGGAAGGAAGGGAGAAAGAGAGGGAGAGAAGCATCTCATAGGTGCCCCAGCCCAGGCAGGTGCCCTGACCGAAGTCGAGCCAGCAACCTTCTGCTTTGCAGGACAGCGCCCAGCCAACTGAGCCACACCGGTTAGGGCCAATGTTTATAATCTCAATACAAAATAGAGTCAACAGGCTACACATTTTTGGAAAATTTCACTCTCAAATCATCCTAGAATATCAACTTTTATTTTATTTCATTGTTTTAGCATCTATCAGTCAATATTTTTTTCAATTTTTTTATCGTGATTTTTTTTTAGCATGTATCAGTCAATATCTTCTTAAAAATTTTTTTTATTGTGGAGTATCAAATTTTAAAAGGCTGAGGATTAATTCTTTTCAAAAACAACATTTCAAGAATTTATTCCAAGAGATTTATTGTGCTTTGTTTATTTAAAATGTTTATGGTTTTATTAGGAAGAGAAAATAATATAGAAGGGTTGGAAAATAAAGTAAGTTAAATGCTTTAAATTCTTAACATCTTTCTGCTCTTATATTTGTCTTAAACTATAATTTTGTGCCCTACTCTTCTTGCCTAGCATGAAATAACTTACTAGTGAATAAGTGATGAAAGTTGGCTGTGTCACCCATAGTACTCGTGTGTCTAAGTGAAGGTTTGCATGTAGGGACTGTGATACATGTGTCCCAACTTCCATTTTCTCTTTGTAGACTGTTTAGTCCACTTACATTTATTGTGATTTGGTGATAGTTAGGCCTAGTATTTTGCAATTTGTTTTCTGTCTTTCATTCCTCTAAATTTTTTTAGTATCCTATTTTAATTCCTCTATTGACTTTCTAGTTATATGTCTTTTTGCATTATTGTTTTAGTGCTTACTCTACTTAGAATTTTGAATTTCTTCAGCTAATGTATGGGAACTATAGAGCAGGTTACTTTTCTTTCCTTAGTGCTCTAGTTGTCATAGAAATTATAAACCCAACAATACAATGTTGTATATTTGCTTTCAGTAGTCATATGACTTTAAAAGAGAAAAGAAAAACAGATACTATATGGGATTTATTTTTATTTTTCATTTCCTCTCGTAGATCTGTGTTGCCATCTGAGTGCTTCTAACATTATTACTTCTTGTAATGGAGGTCAACTGGCAACAGAATTCTTTCAGTTTATGATTATTTGAAGATGTCTTTATTTCATGTCACTTTTGAAAAATAATTTTGCTGGATGTAGACTTCTTGGTTGATGGAGTTTCTTCATTCAGGCCTTTGATAAACCCTTCCAGTGTCTTCTGGCCATCATTGTTTCTAAGAAGGAGAAAGCTCATCTCTATATATGCTGTTTTTAAGATTTTCTCTTTACCCTGGCTTTTAGCAATTTGACTTGCATAGGAGTGTTTCTCTTTGTGTATATTCTTTTTGGGTCTGTTAAGTTTCTTGAGTTTGTAAGTTGATGCTTTTCACTGCTTCCTCCTTCTGCCATCTCCATTCTGCTGCTGAGTCCATCTAGTGAATTTTTCATTTTGATTATTGTGCTTTTCAGGTCTAGAATTTCTAATTAAAAAAAAAAAATTAGCTTTCATTTCTCTGTTGAGTTTACCTCTCTGTTGTACCCTGGTACCACATTTACCTTTAAATTTTGAACATGTTTATTTTACTTAGTCTGAAGTCATTGTCTCCTAAGTCTACCATCTGGGCCTACTTGGGGTTAATTTCTAATGATTGTTTTTTTCCTTCTGATTATGGGTTATATTTTCCTGTTTAGTAATATTTTGGCATGAAAACTGGAAATGTAGATAATACATTATAGTGACTTTAGGTTGTGGTTGTTGTTTATACTTGCCTAGGTTTAAACTTCAAACTGGGTCCTCCCCAATTTACTCAGTAGCTGATGTCTGTGTTCCATTTTATGGTTTCCAGCTGCTTTTTTTTTAAGCCTGGCGCCTGAGGGAAGGAGGGTGGTTTCCCCTACACCAAATCTCAGTTGTCAGCTGAGATTTGGGACTTACTGTTGCTATCATTCCATTTTTTCCTAGAGATTCCCACTTAATTTCCAGTTCTTCTGCTGGCTTTTGGACTCTCTTCTCTGATGGTTCAAGCTAATAAGGCTTCACCTACAGCCTTCCAAGTTACACGTCTAGGGAATGCTCTCAGTTTAAAAAGGCAGTGAACTCAGGAATCTCACCCAAAGCAGTTCTGTCTATCAAGAGTACCCATATTTCTTTTCTGCTCTTTGCTTTTTGTCCATTTGCCCTAGGTTCGTTCACATGCATGTATAGCCAAGCTGTTAGTCATGAATTTGAATCTTGGTCTTTCCACTAATACTTGCGTTACCTTCAGAAAAAGGACTTGCCATCTCTGATGCTCAGTTTCCTTCTATAGAAAGTGATACTTCATAGTGAGAAGTAATTATATGTTCATGTGTGAAACACATGAAATACCAAGTGGATGCCATGCACTAAATGTAACTTTTGTTATCACATTCACCATGTACATTGTTTCTATAATATTCTGCCCATTTATGATGCCACTAGTCATGTATTTACATCCTTGACAACTTTTGGTTTTTATTTAAAAAAAAATAAAACAATTTGAACTGTAGCTCACATCGTTATACTACTAATACTGGAAGGTACAGATTTTCTGGTAATTTGAATTAAAATGTTTTCGAGTTGTTGGTTTGTTGACATTAGCAAGTTGTATGGGTTTGAAATACATAATTATGCTATTCTCGATGCATTCTGTTGCAACTCAGTCTTGAACGATCAGTAAAGAACATAATGGGCTAGGGAGAGGGCTGAATTCTTCGGCTGCAGTCAGCAGTTCTGACTTGGTTCATTGTAAAGTCACATGGGCACACCATCCACTTTTATCTGAGGCACTTGAGTTTGAGCTTTGCATTAATGCCATGGATATTAATAGACCATTGTTAACCAGAGCAGATTGGATGCCTGTAAAACAATACTTTGTTTTGAGAGTCGTCTGTATGGGGAGCATTACACTGAGTACACCAATCACCGACAGCACGGATAGGAAATGTTGGTAGTTTGGGGATGAAATAATGGCTAGTACTTGATGAAAAAATTGTTAGAATAAACTCAGCCACTTTGGCATCTAAATTTGCATATATATACATCACTTCTATTACTCATTTGTCTGTTTCATATTAATTTAACACTTTGGCTTACCTTAGTATTAAGCAGATGCTATTAAACTATATTAGTTTTTATCTTTAAGTATCTTTATTAATACTTTAAAGATACTAGTTCAGAGGTTTGTTTATAGGATTTAATAGCATTTTTTTGGTGAACTTTAACATTTTTGAAGTGCAGTTTTGGGTTTATCTAAATCAATAATAAGATCCTTGTAAACAAAACAATAAATTCTTATATATTAACAGTGCCCTGAAATAAAGATTCCCACTACTTTAGCTGTCATTAACAGAGATTTAATTTGCTTAACTAAAGCTGGACCCAGAAGTTTAGCTTCTATTCTCAGACTGTGCAATCCACCATGAACCTAGGCTAGCCCAGATGTAGTGTTTATCATTGGCCACTGAAGGCAATAAGGAAGGGAGGAAGCTTTCATTTACTAAGCATGCTTTTAGTGATAGAGAAGTTGCAGGACATTTCTACTAGTGTGATCGGTGATGGTGAAAGCCGCATTCTTTACACTGTATGCCACTGACTTGCCAATGGTAGAGGTGATACATCCTTTCTCACCAGGCAGAGTGGTGATGCCAGGTTTGTATGTAAAGGTCATTGTGTTTGTTTTATTTTTCCAGAGGTAATGTTAAACTCTGCCAATATCAAATTAGTAGAAGCTATGTAGTAGAGTCTAGATGAATGATGTTTCGCAGTATTTATTTTTTATATATTTGTTCAACATCCAGTTATGTAAACTCATGGCATGGACAGTTACAATAAAAGATCACTTATTTCTTGTTTATAATAATAGCCAAAATTTACTTAGCACTTAGTCTGTTAGTATCAGGCAGTATGCCAAACACTTAACACATTTTTGTTACTCTTAAAAGTCTTTCTTTTTATTTTGGAGTATAGCAGAGAGAAGAACCATAAATGTATAACCTAATTAAATGACCACCACCCAGAGCAAGAAGCAGAACGCTGCTGGCAGCCCGGGCAGTCCTCAGTGCGCTCTTTTCTGCTCCCTCTACCAAAGCAGCTGCTGTTGGGACTTAGGGCGATAATTTCCTTGGGCCTTTATCCTGCTTTTTTGCCCCCAAAATGGCTTTTCTACCTTTATGGATTCCTGAACAACATTATAGTTGACCCTTGAATGACATGTTTTGAACTGTGCTGGTCCACTTATATGGATATTTTTCAGTAAATACTATACATGTATTTTCTCTTATGATTTTCTTAATATTCTTTTCTCTAGCTTAGTTTATTGTAAGAATACAGTATATAATGCATATAACATACAAAATGGTTTTTTTTTAATTTTTTTAAAAGATTTTATTTATTTATTTTCAGAGAGAGGAGAAGGGAGGGAGAAAGAAAGGGAGAGAAACAGCAATGTATGGTTGCCTCTCACATGGCCCTCACTGGGGACCTGGCCCACAGCCCAGGCATGTGCCCTGACTGGGAATCGAACCAGGGACCCTTTGGTTCCCAGACCGTGCTCAATCCACTGAGCTACACCAGCCAGGACAAAATATGTTTTAATCGACTTAATTTATGTTATTGTTAAGGCTTCTGGTCAATAGTAGGCCATCAGTAGTTAAGTTTTGGGGGAGTCAAAAGTTATATGTGTATTTTCAACTGCTCAGAGTTGGTGCCCCTAACTTCTGCACTGTTTGAGGGCCAACTGCAGTATAATTTGGCATGCTTTAAAATTTTATATAAATGAAATTATACTGGACACTTTTATCTGCCATCTTTTGCTCACTGTATTTATAATTCATTCGTTTTCATTGCTATTTCATTTTTATTCCACTGTATGAGGTGCTACAATTTATTTATTCTTCATGAGAAGAAACTGTGTGTTGGGTGGATTGGGAAGGAGGAGGCTATTTTTAAGCTAAGACCTAAAGGGTAAGAAGTCGCCCAGCCACATTCATAGGGTATTATAGGCAGAGGGAACAGCAAGCAGAAAGTCCCCTGGGAGAAAATACTTTAAAACCAGTATTTCAGCAATAAAGCAATATTATTATCTAATTAAATATTTTAGTCGGACCCCTTTTAGTAATTTTCTAACTTAAAAGATAGGAGTTTGAGGGTGTATAAAAAACTTAAAGGAAAATTCATAGAAATAGGAAAATGGTCTATGATTAGAAAAATACAGAAACTTCACTTCTAAAACATACTACTATTTACCTTTAATCATGTGAAATTTTACTGTGTGGTAACAAAACCACACAGGACGAATCTCAATAATTCTGTGTGGATAATTTTATTTTTCAAGCCTTTCTGAAAGGGTGTGGGTCCAGAGGTTGCAATGGTAAAGGATATAAGGGAAGAAAAAACCTAGTATGACCTAGTATAACATTTGACTAAAAGGAATTGCTGGTTGAGCAGCTAATGTGGGTTTTTAATTGGGAGGAAAAAAATCCTAGATAATATAGAAACTGAATGATCAGCATATTTTACCCACCCTCTCTACCACAATAGCCTCCAAGTAAACTTCCACAGTTAAATTACACATATAACTTTATCTAGTACACAATTGTGCACTGAAACATTTGACATGCCTTCCAGGTGGATTATGCATGGACACCAGTCTCCATAGGCCATCTGATGCAGCTGTCTGTAACAGGCCTGCGGGGCGGAGTGTCATAGATGCTGTGGACCCTGGAGGAATTTCTACAAAGCACAGGGTTTTTTAAAAAAAATTTCCTTCTGGTGCCATCCAGTGCAGAACTTCTGTTGTTTTATGAGGCCCATATCGGAAGCCATTAGGTTTGGAAGCAGAAGAAGAAGGGAAAGGTGAAGCAAAGTAAAGAGTGAAAATAGCTGGGGAATTAGGAAGTTTGAGCAGGATGATTTCCTGAGTTGGGTGGTTTGTCTGTCTTTAGTTCCCTTGCTCAAAGTAGATACCTAAAGTAATTTTCCTTGGCTCCCTGTGACATGTGTAATTTGACCACTTGGAAGATTCTCTGCACTGCCACATTAATAGATACATGATTTGGGGTAAGTTAACCTCTCAAAAAACTGTTTCCTCGTTTGTTAAGGGAGGCAAATAGTAGCTACCCCTCAAATAGGTGCCAATTCAGGAAAATAGGATACCAAGCATTAGGGGAATGTCTGACACACACACACACACACACACGCACGCACGCGCACACACACACACACACACACACACACACACACACGGCTTTCAGCAAATAGTATTTGTTATTAAAGTAAGCCAGACAGATTACGAGGGTCTCACACACTAAGAACTCTTTGTTTATTGCTTGGGAATAAGTAACCAAAACTTAGATGATGTACAACCAGATTTTATAAGAAACTCTTGTTTCTTGAAGGCAGAAAAACTATTTCATTGTCTCTTGCAATATTACTTGGCAAAAAAAAATCTGGTGTATATCACAGTAAACTTGAATTGGATTGGATTCTATGTAAGGTTTCACTTCATCCCTAAATATGCAAAACCAAATTATTTCCTAACCTACAAACCAGTTCTTATCCAGGATTGAATTGGGATGTTCAGTTGACATGGGAAAAAATCATCCCTTTTCCCTGTTGTATTTTCCAAGTGTTTGTGTAGTTATAGGAAATTGTGAGGGGATTGCTCAGAAGCACATAGAAATGAAGTGTATTTAACTACTAAATGGGCTTTTCCATCTTGTTTTTATTTAATGCAAGTGTTAATTTGGGGTAGAATTTAAAACGTAATTTCTGGAAGGAATTGTTATATTGGTTTTATTTTGTGATCTTCCTTAATGGTGGACTTGTGACTTTTTTGGTGGTTGTAGTTACTAGAATTTTTTAGCATTCAAATGATGCGAACTGCCAGAATAATTTGAAGTTGGATAACTTGAATGAAGGTAAATGTTTTTGTATATTTTAAAATTTCTAAATGCTCTACCATAGCTTCTACTCTGTACGTTCTTCTAAGAGTAGAATGTTCTTCTGTATGTTCTTCTGCTCTGTACTTTTTTCTTAAGTAAGCAATTGTTAAATGCATTAAAACTTTATAGCTGTGTACCCCGCCAGTTTTTCCTGTTCGTGCTTGTTTTTTTTCTGTCACTTTATATCATTTACTAAGGTTGATTTACTGTGTAAAAAGGTACATGAATTGTAATTGGGATCTAAATTTTATTTCCCAGATCAGAATGCAAAGCATAGTATAGTTTCCTAGTCTTCACTTGGCAGGGTTAGTCATTGTTTGGCCCACACTTTGTGACAGCATGAAAATGATTAGTCAATACATAAAACTTTGTCTTAATGAAAAACTAAAATCATCTCATTTTTTTCTTTTTCTTTGCAATTTTCTTCATCTTCAGTAAGTAATCACCCTTGCTTTTTATTTTTTATAAACGAATACCTTATCTTACACAATCTTTACATCAGCTATGCCAGTTACTGTCATCAGTTTAAGAACCACTTTCTACTTGCCGAGGTGATGTCAAAAAATTGTGTTCCTCTAAACAAATGGACCTTTACACAGAAGCAGAGAGAGTCACAATGGGTCCGTAAAACATGATCAAGATTTAATGCAATATATATTTCAGAGATGCAGTGAAGGGACAGGAAGAGGATCCCTAGTTGCAAGAATTGATAAGGGCTTTGGTCCTCCTGTAATATGATAGATCCGAGCTCAGCAGGTGCCACAAGAGCAGCGTTGACTGGACACTAAGAGCGCCTGGTTCCAGGGAAACTGCTGTCCTTGCTCTGAGAGGGTCAACTGAGTGTATAATCTTGTTCTTTTTGAAATGGCCAGGCATTGAGAAGCCAGGCCAGCTAGGAATAATGTCCGTTTCTACTAATTCTTTTGAAATATGTAAGTGAGTCACATTCTCACATTTCTAATGTGACACTGCATGAAATTTAAATTGCTTTATTATTGCAAGTTGTATCATGCTCGAAGCCTCGGCTGCTTTATGTGGCTGTCTTGTTACCAACTGCTCTTTGTTTAGAGAGCCTCTAGACTCCAAAGGATGGTAGTGGAGGCTGAGGTTATCATTGTCTCCAGTTTAGAGATTAGGACACTGATTTTCACTGAGAGGCTGACTTGAAAAGAAAGTGTTACTGAAAAGACACCTAACCTTCTTTTGATTGGTTAAGCATTCAATTTAATCGATGCTAGTAGGTACAATGGGCAATGCCCCAGATTACAGTTAGAAGAAGTATCTTTCATCTCTAGTCTCTACTATAAAAATATCAACTCTAGAAGGGCTGGGAAGTAATTAGTATGGTGCTTGATAAAATGGATGAATAAATATTTAGTGAATGAGTGGAAGGATATGATTGTGGTTTATGCCCAGAAACGTTTTTTTTTTTTTGCAAATTCAGAATCTGCAAATAACATCCCATCAGTAATTACTTTGGACATTTTAATACATTAAATACAGTTAAGGCAATGGAATACTTTCCTCTTCAAAGAGTGTTCATATTTCAGCATCCTGAAGTCTACCGGGAAACAATATTGTGGCATCCTGAAGACCTAAAGAGACACTTTGGTACAGCTTTGCTTAATTATTCTTTAAAACAATACTAAAACAAAACAAAGACTCAAACATTTCCCCCTCTTTCCAAATTAAAGAAAAAAAAAGTAGGTTATTGTCTTTTGCCAACTGTGGGGTGAAATTGCTGAGCAGAGACCCTTTTGCCCAGCCTTTGCCAGTTAAACTATAAAAATAGAATAAATTCATATGAAAAATGAATAGATTGGTAATAAACATTGCCAGAAATGTGTTTTATTAGTATTTTAACTGTTATTTAGAAGTTGCACTGTTTAAATGGTCTTGATTTCTCTTTGCACAACGATAAACACCTTTATTAACTTACTGTGGAAGAAAGTGTGGGCATGCATGACTCGATTCCTGCAGTCGTCTTTCATGGGCATGAAGTCCCTGGCCAGTGGCATTGCAGAGACCACCTATGCTATGCTACACTGTATACTTAAGATAAAATTTTTGTGAACTTAGAAACCAGGATGTTCAGTGAAAGATGAAAAACTATGATATTTTAATGTAATGTGCACTTAAAGCATTAAGAATGAGTCGCCCATTGGTGTGCACTTCTGGAACTGATAAGGATATAATAATGTACACAGAACACAATCCCGCACTCTAGGTTACAGAGCTAGGTAGAGCAGTGTTAAGGTTTTTGACTAAGTTTTCTAAAAACTTGAGTAAGTGTTGATTTTTGTTTGTTATTTCAAAAAGAAGTCTGATTTCATTATAGGTTGTCACCTAAACAGCGAAGAAAATTCTAGTGTTAGGGAAGAAACAATAGCTTGATTTTATAAGAATTTTCGCTGAAAAATCATCATTAAACGAAGTCAGTATGTTATGAGCACTGTTTTCTCTTAAGTCAAGCAGAACTGAAATATGAACTTCGTTATGTAAAACATAATGTAAATCAGTGAGTTAAATGACAAGTTAATTTCTGGATATTGGAAACTGAGAATTTTGTAAATATTTGAATCGTGTAGTAAGGAATAAATCTAAAATACATTCTATATTATAAAGAATTTTAATTATTAAGAACTTAATATCTTGTCAGATTCTTGTTTTGAAAGTTAAGTATCAGGAAATGAAAGCTAATCAAAAAAGAAATTATTTTATTTAGAGAAAAATTGTTCA
This sequence comes from Micronycteris hirsuta, assembly GCA_004026765.1. Taxonomy (NCBI): domain Eukaryota; kingdom Metazoa; phylum Chordata; class Mammalia; order Chiroptera; family Phyllostomidae; genus Micronycteris; species Micronycteris hirsuta. The sequence continues at coordinate 147,947 of PVJI01001441.1, forward strand.
GGGCATGTTGGCAAACTTCTTAATCCCATTTATTCAAAATTAGAATAGTGAACATAATGAAACATCTAAGTGGCAACATCAGTATTTACACATGTGTCTGAAATTCACCGGAGAGTTCTGATCTGGAAATGAATGGGGCCATCATCACTTACTATTTATCACATTTAGGTGGTGCCTATAGCTTCAGGTCTGGTGAGATGACAGTAGAAGGAAAATATGGAGTGATAAAAGGAGATGGCTCTAGGACCAAGTGTTGAAGGGACTCTTCCTGTTTTACTTCTGGGTAGAAGAGGCTCGGAGAAAGTATGGTATTTCAAGAAACGTTTCAAGAAAGAGGGAGTTAACGGTATCAATTGTTGTTTCAAAAGTCCAGGGAGACAAGGACTGAAAATGTACATTAGATTTGGCAGCAGAGAGGTCTTTGGATGTTTATAAAACAAGTTCAGTGTTGCGGTGGGGGAAAGCTAGGCTGGTGTGCATTGAGGAATGTACCGAGTGGTGTTAACGATCAAGTTGAGGTGGAAAGTTGAATATACAAGAGAGAAGAGATTATCTGTCTAGAGTGTAAAAATTCTCCTTTTCTCTACTCCCTGCAAAGAAATAATGACCATGGAGACCAGAGTTCTCTTTCATTCTTGTATTTTCTATATCCCCAGTAAAATGCTCACCTCCTCATGTTTTCTCTCTGTAAGTTTCTTTTTCATTCTGTTTCCATAGCTGCACCCACTGGCTTGCTATTCTGGCCCCTCTCCTAAGTTCCAGTCATGAATTTTTTAACTGCCGGGTAGAACTCTTTAATTGTCTCATGGCTCCTCAAATTTAACAGGTCCAACTGAATTAATCATTTCCTTTTCAGGGTGGCATAATTTACTAGTTCTCTATTTCTTTCATTAAGAAATTTTAGGCCCTGGCTGGTGTGGCTTAGTGGATTGAGCCACTGACCTGCTAACCTGAATGGTAAGGTCCCCAGTTCAATTCCCAGTCAGAGCACATGCCTGGGTTGTGGACCAGGTCCCCAATTGGGAGTGTGAGAGAGGCAATGGAGCAATGTCTCTCTCTCTCTTTCCCTCTCTCAAAAATAAATAAATAAAATTTTTAATAATATATTTTTAAAAAAGAAAAGAAATTCTGGTTCCCGAGGGTCTTCCTATCTGGATCTTCCATTATCTCCTATGTCATTTCCTTGTTTCCCCATTCTGTTCTCACCTCACTCACCCTCAATCCCTGCTTGGTCGATTCAGAATCACAGTGCTGTTTTTTGAGGGGTTATTTCCCCAAATAAATCCAAATTAATTTGTCCCTCCTCATTTAATATGATGTTATCCATAAAATCATTTATTTTGCTATTTTTGGCGTTTTATCCATTATATATGAAAAACAAGTTGAAGATTTTATTTATATATCTTTATAGGAGTATAATTTATAGTTCATAATTGTAAATGTGAAACTTTCCTGATTGTAAGGTTTTTATGCAAGTTTTTAATGTGTAGACCAAATGCCCTACCCAACAATTTATTTATTTCTCTGAAAGTGACGTATTTAAAGAAACAAAATACAGGTATCCCCTACTTTTTGAAAGTTTGCTTTATGCCACTTTGCTTTTACGAAAGACCTGCATTAGTACCTGCTTTTGCTAACCGAGAAAGAATCCAAAGAGGATGCTTCCATTTATGAAAAAAAAGGCAAAAGGCAAAAATAGCTTTCGGCATTTGTTTTGCAGTGAGCATTGTAGAGGCAGGGCTCAGGGGGAGTGGCACTGCCAACCTGCTTCTCTGGGAAGTACACTCATCGTCTCGGCATCAGGCCACCCTAAGCTTTGAACTGTCTGGGAGCATTTATCTGTGCTTTATCTGCTTATTATGGGTGTTTGCTAACAAGATGTGTCTTAAAGTTAATTGCTTCTTCACTTTATGACATTTCATAGTTACTCTCTACTTTTGGATGTGAGAGAAACCTGTATGTGTATTCTACTTTGATTTCCTGTTACTTCAAGAAATTAATACAATTATAAATGCAATTTCATTGTACTTAAATATAATGATTGAACGATAAATAATAACTGGGTTTTTTTTAACATATTTTTTGAAATAAAGCTACTGGAACATGATGAGGAAGATAAACTTTCATTTTATGTGGACCCGTCTTTATTTTAAAACACTATTTCATACATTATGGAGAATTGTACTTTGTTTTTGAATATAGTTGTTCTCAATATAGTGGAAACTAGCATAATTAGTAATAAATCCTCAACTTTGAAGTGGAATTCTGATAAACACCCACAACAAAAATTTTAAGATGCCTGCATACTTTTGCATTATTAAAAAGATGCCTACATCAATACTTAGTCTTAGGCTAAGTAGCCTATTACATATACAGACACACAGCTTTAGTTTTCTTTTAAGAGAAAAGGAAAGAGAGATGTCCTTTTGTGTATATTATACACATTATATTTTTTTGGTAATACTTGGAGGTTTTGTAATAATTTTATAGTCTTTCATAAGTTAACTGAACAGTATTAAATATCCTAGAATGAAAACTAAGGAACTGCTGTCTACTTTAGAGTTCACTGAATTAAGAGGCAAACATTTTTGTTTTGGCTTTTATTTGAATAATTAAACAGTTAAGTCATCAGGTCCCATGCAGAATGTTTTTAATTTGGGATCCTCACTGATGCTTGACCATCTAGAACACATCTGACAGTGGAAATAATCAAAAGTGGGTTGCTCATGTGATGGAGCTACACAGACCCCTAGTCACAATTTTCTTTTCTATTTATACATATTTCTAACAAATTTAATGGTTACTGGTTTCCATATGCATACCAGAGTCTAAGGGAGGGAGAGAGAACAAAAGGCAGCACATTAACTGAAATGAGGAGTGACTGGCTGATATAAGAGATGAGAAAAATGACCAGAAGTAGTCATTTCCAAAAGTATTCATGACCCCAAAATTCCATTATTAGGTGTACACCCAAGGTAAATGAAAACCTGTCCACATAAAAACCTGTAGACAGATGTTTACAGCAGCATTATTCATAGTATCCAAAATGTGAAATTAGCCCAAATGATCATCAACTGATGGAGCAAAATAGGGTAAATCTCATAAGTGGAATATTATTTGGCAATAAAAAGGAGTAAAATACTGATACATACTATAGCATAGAAGAACCTTAAAAACGTTATGTTAAGTGAAAGAAGCCATGCACAAAGCCTATATATTGTATGATTTCATTATTCCATTTGTATAAAATGTCAGAATAGCAAGTCCATAGGGACAGAAAGTTGGTAAGTGATTGCCAGGAGCTGGAGGAAAGGGGACGTGGGGAGTGACTGCCAATGGTAAGGAGCTTTTTGGGGAGATGATGAAAATGCTGATTGCGGTGACAACTGTACAACACTGAATATTCTAAAAATCATTGACTTGTGTACTTTAAATGGGTAAGTTATGTGGTTTGTAAATTGTATCTTAAGGCTTTTTAAAAAGTATAGCAGATTGGGATAACTAAAAAAACATTTTGTGGGAGTAGGTAGTTCTATGTATCATAAGCCTGAGGCATCCCTTGTAGTATAGTACAGTAATCATTGATGCAGTGGATAGTTTTGAAACTGTTTTTTGAAAGGGCAATTATTATAATTAATTTCTCTTAGGATCTGTTTTAAATTTGTGAACTATCGGACGTGGTTAACATTAAAGTTCATTTTTAAGTTCTTAGTGATCTTTGAATTTATTTTCTAGATATTTCACATAGTTGAAGTTATAGCTCTGCCTGTTAATGCAAACATAGGGATTATTTGAAAATTTGATTATTTTTCTCTTAACATCATTAAAAGGCCAAGGTAAAATAATTTTAAAAGATACACTTAATAGCATTATTGCATCTAACTTACTACAATATTTCTTCTATTGCTTAAAAATCTAAAATTAGCAGTAGTTAAGATATATAAAGAGCTAATTGGAATCTAAGAGCTAATTTAGGTTGAGAGTACTTTGAAAAAGCATATAAGATGTTAAACAGAATTAAATGACCCTATGTGGCTAACAGATACTGGACAGGAAACATAGGTAAGTTTGGATGATGTTACAGATTTTGCTCTGTGGTAACAGAGAACTTGCTATAGCTCATTTCTATGAATATTCAGTATTCACTAGAGGGTATCAACCACTGAAAATGTTTTTTTAAAAGGTACTATAGGAAATCTAGGTCATGGTTTTCAGGATTAAATGATACTTAATTTAGTTGGCTCATCTGCATTTAAAGAATGATGTTTGCAATAGAGCTGGTTTTTGTTCCCTGCTGTTGAGAATATGGGTAGACAAACAACTGTAGGGATAGTGTTAGAGACATGATTCTAGGCCTAGGCCATTTCTGTCTTCCATCACCTCCCTCCACCCTTTATGACCTGTTTAAGGCATTGTTACTGGTTTGGAAATTTGTCATGACTTGGTTGTGTTGGGACTGAACAAAAGTTGAGAACCCTGGAGAGAGAGAAAATAAAGAATAAGCCCGGCTGGTGTGGCTCAGTGGAATGAGCGTCAGCTTGTGAACCGAAAGGTCACTGGTTCAATTCCCAGTCGGGGCACGTGCCTGGGTTGCAGGCCAGGCCCCCAATGGGAGGTGCCATGCAAGAAGCAACCACACACTGATGTTTCTCTCCTTCTCTTTCTCCCTCTTCCCCTCTCTCTAAAAATAAATACATAAAGTCTTAAAAGAAAATAGAGAACAAAAACTAAGAATTCTAGAATCAGACATGAAATACAAAAATCTAAGAAGGAAACACTGGTTATGGAAATGCATTGTGTCAACCAGTTCATGTCTGAATCGGAGACAAATTGCAAAGGAAAAAATGAACGGCACCGTGTGATTGAATACAGATAAGGAGTAAAGAGAGGAGTTGTGAGTGAATGTTGGGATACTTGGGAATATTGCTGTCATGGATTATAAAGATAAAACTGTTCATTGGCGGTGAAAAGGAGTTCTAAATTGTTAACGCTGACATTTCAGATGTGGGAAAGATGCCAACTAGGCGATAAGAAGTTGTGGACTGGAGAGAGGTCTGAATTGGTCTGAATTGACTGACCTAGCTAGCCTATACTTAGCAAACAGTATTTACTGTGTTGTTCAGACACCACGAAAGTGTAATTGAAATTTGAATTTATTAAAATGGGTTTACTGTCATATGATTTAAATTTTTAAGATTTAATAATTAAGTTTTCTTTCAATTCATTGTTTTATATTTTCCTCAGGTAAAATATTCAGAAACCATTCATTCTTGGAAGTCTGTAATATGTCCTTCTAAACATGGCTAAGTGTATTTAGTAATGTTTGTTTTTATCAGATGATTTTAAATTTCAAATAATTCTTAAGCATTAATTCACATTTTTCTATCTATAACCAGGAACCATTTGAGGATGGCTTTGCAAATGGGGAAGAAAGTACTCCAACCAGGGATGCTGTGGTCACGTACACTGCAGAGAGTAAAGGAGTTGTGAAGTTCGGCTGGATCAAGGGTGTATTAGTATGTACATACAGACGTATATTTTAGAGATTTAACATTTCTGTTTATTATAAAATCTTCATAGTATGCTCAAATTGTCGGGAGAACTCTCTTTTTCTCTTTAAACTTTTTGATCTGAAAGTTAATAGAAGACAAAATTAATAAATAACTTCCTTTCCTTGTGCCTATTAAATTCAGTAAAGGAACTACATTTTAATTTAATCAAATTATACTTGATTACCTCTCAACTGTATTTTATTGCCTTGTAAATTTCGCATGTGTCATCTTTCAGTAGTTAAGTATGAAGCTGTTAAATTGATGGGAGCATCATACTCAAGAAAGCTGAGCAGGCAATAGATCTGAAATATGCCTGCTTCCTTTTCTGCTACCTCATTATCTTTAGGAGAAATGTATAGAGGTTACAGGGAACAGAATAAAGAAAAAATCCTTTTCTTCAGTGTCGAGTTCACATCAATAGACAGTTTTAGGTGATTAAGGTTCAGATTTACTTCTATTTTTCTGTGTTTGAACAGGCACTAAGGCTCTATCTGACTAGAGCAGACAGGCTAAAATGACCTTTCATTGGGACTTTGAAAGCAATTAATTAGAGTTGTATTAACATTTAGGGGAGAAGCAGAGGGAAAATCTCAGTTGTAGTAGTGATTTTATTACCTAGTCAATAAAGTGAATGTGAAGCTCCAGATAGTTTAGTTTGCCTATTCTTAGATTTTAGTATTTTAGACTGTGTTCTATGTATGAGCATAATAAACAAAAGTAAAAGTAAATTAGGCAACTATCCCACAAATAGTTAGGATTTTTGAAAGATATGCGAACAGTTGGCATTTTGTGTTGATAAATATTATGTAATGCATAGCAGAAACCACGAAAAGAGGATATTATTATTATTATTTTTTTTAAAGATTTTATTTTTATTTATTTTTAGAGAGAGGGGAAGGGAGGGAGAAAGAGAGGGAGAGAAACAGCAATGTGTGGTTGCCTCTCACATGGCCCTCACGGGGACCCAGCCCGCAACCCAGGCATGTGTCCTGACTGGGAATCGAACCAGGACCACTTGGTTCCCAGCCCGCGCTCAATCCACTGAGCTACACCAGCCAGGGCAGAGGATATTATTTTTAAAAAGCAAAAATTAAGCTTATGTGCATTGACAAAAAGAAACGGGAACTACTTTTTCTAAGGACTGAAGTCTATCTTTCTTGTTTAGTTGCTTCTGGTGCTTCAGGTAATCGTGATGGATGTGTGTATAGACATATACCCACAGTTACATATTACATTATACTTTTACTTGCGTTAGCTCACATTTAAGTGCTTATTAACCTCTTTTAAAAAACTGTTGCCCTGCTGGTGTAGCTCAGTGGATTGAGCACGGGCTGGGAACCAGAGGGTCCCGGTTCGATTCCCAGTCGGGGCACATGCCTGGGTTGCAGGCCAGGTCCCCGGTGAGGGCCATGTGAGAGGCAACCATACATTGCTCTTTCTCCCTCCCTTCTCCTCTCTCTGAAAATAAATAAATAAAATCTTAAAAAAAAACACAAAAAACTGTTAAAGGTTGGGATAAGAGTTATATCTAAAATGACTTCCTATCGTTTTAAATGTAGTTTTCCTACTTTTGGCTAGTATAGCATTTATGCTGTATTATATACTTGATCACATTTTTTTATCTGACTCGGCCTCTCTTCCTTTTCCAGGTGCGTTGTATGTTAAACATTTGGGGTGTGATGCTCTTTATTAGATTATCATGGATTGTAGGTCAAGCTGGAATAGGTAAGTGAAGTTACCTACTGCTTGATTCATTTAAGGATGAATAAACAGAAGTAGTGTGGTGCGGGTCTGGGCTCTGAACCTTGTCAAACAGAAGCAGTTGGAATCATTCTAAGCTTTGTTCTCCTTTGTACAAGACTGTTGTCTTAATACTACTTTTTTCATAATTCTGATTTTATTTTTCTATAATGGGATAAAAATAAGGTAATTATTTTGAAATTTAGTATACTTGGACTAACCAGTTCTAAATATGGCAGGTTTAAATAAGAGTGAAATTCTCGGTCTCTTCTTCTCTAAAGGTCTGTCTGTCCTTGTCATAATGATGGCCACTGTTGTGACAACCATCACAGGACTGTCTACTTCAGCAATAGCTACTAATGGATTCGTACGAGGAGGTAAATTCAGTCTTTTCATATAATCATCATCAGATTACTGTTACTAAAAAAAATGAGATTTAAATCTTATTTTTTTACCTTTAAAAATCAATGTATCAGTCTATATAGATAAGAAAGTTGCTACTAAGCACTTTCAAGCTAGTACACTTGAATGTAAAAATTTATATCAACCCATTCATACACAACATGTGTGCTTTAAGTTCTTTAGGGTGCTTACTGTATTTGGTAGCAAGAGTGGAGCTTCTAATCAGGTTTCTTCTCCACCGGGCTGCCCCCTGGCCTCACCCAGGCTGCAGCCCTGGGGTCACTAGAGCTTAACGATTGTTCTGTATTTGATCTGCGTTGTACAAATGTAACTTCATTCCTTTGTATTGAGGGAAACTTAGGCACGGTTCCTTCTCCATATCTAACAACTTTTGTGGGTTACCTCTGGGACCCCGAATTCATACCCTCAACTCTAGCTGTCTTCTGTGGGTGCCTGAGGCCTCTTTCACTGGAATTCACAAGATCTGCCTGGTTAAGCTTTTACCCTCCTCAGGAAGAGTACCCAGGAGACGAGGAGAGTGGCCCCGAGACCCCTGAGAAGAAGAAGAAAAGAATTCCATTGACCAAACAAAAACTCATCATTGAGCTAGAGAAAGAAGAAGAACTATGTACCAGCTTCTATAAAGTCATCATCGCAGATCACCTGAGAAAAATATCAACCTGTTCCGGCTGCCTCGACTATTTTTCAGAGCTGTATTGGACATTATATACACATAATTTCTGATTTATAGTTTTCTTGGGGTGAGAGAGACCCAGATTTAGACCCATTTCCCCCCATTATCTTCATATTTCTTATACATCAGAGGATTCACATCACTGTGGTCCTGGGGGAAGCTGGTAGCTTACATCAACATGATTGTGACCGTGCCGGACGTGATCGCTGTTGGCTGAAGTTTCAGGCATGCGTGAAGTCTGGATGGAACAGCACTGGGGCATAAGATGTGGATGTGTCCAAAGAGTTACCAGACAACACTAAAAGTTGCTTTTTGATTTCTTGTATACTAGGTGCCCCATGCTTCGTTTATTTCTGCTTCTAGTAGGGAATGGAGTGGAAGGAGAAAGGGAATGGGGGGTTGGGTGTTTGAAGGAATCAGGAAATCATCAGAGAATTTCTCCTTGTCTTCAGCTCTTTGCATCAAGGTTGTGAGCCTCAAGGGGAATGGGGCATGACGCCACCGGCAGCATGAACCCCAGGCTATTTTCCATGTGAATCCAAACTTATGGGAAGTATAGATTTTCCTGCACAGTGGTTAAAACCCATTTCATCTTTAACTACTACCAATAGTTTTCTCATATATTCACAAATATATCTATCTCAGAGACTGTCTTGTCTTCTGTCCTGGGATACTAAGGAGGTATGAGAATTTGGAATGCATAATAATGTGTCCTGACAAATTACTGTATGTTGCACTTCTGCCCAAGTTCCCTCAAAATGATAGAATCAGCTCACAAAGGAAGATACTACAGGGAAAATTCCATCGCATCATACAGTTCTGAATTCTTATTACCAGATATTCATACACACGAGAAAGGAAATACATTTATCGAAATAATGAAACCTAAAAGAAAAAATCGAAAGGCTTTAATTTAAAGAAATAACTAAATACCTTGAAGCTTTGCTAGAAGACATTCATTATCACTTGTCAGCTAGTGACTTTGGACACCTGGCTGATTCTTTACAGAATATAAATGAGCTGCATCATTCACACTGAACACTTCCTGGAGATTGTTTCAATGAATGTAAACCCCTTCTGTCTTCTCTGTTAGGTGCTTCATGGAGTTGGGGACTCCTAACAGGATTTATTGGTTTCCCGAGAAAACAGTATTTTCCACTGGGAGAAAGTAAATGCAGGCATTAAACTGATGAGATTACATTGCATCCTGTATTCATGATTCTAAAATGAAAGTAACACATCAGTATGACCCATAGATTTTATTGCAAAAGTATACATTGCTTCACTCTGTCCACAAAAATCACCTATAACAAATAATCAGCCCAGTAGCAGTGAAGCACCCCTAGTGCCTACATTGTGTATTTCTATTCAAAGGAACCAGGGGACCTAGGAGAAAAGGTTGATTCCAGATTTGGGCAAGAAATATGCCAGAGGAGTCGAGACATCCTTTCACATCAGAAAGTAAGGAAGGTAACAAAGGCTAATGATTTTATGTCCAAAGGACTCAGGAGCTGACTTGAAGAAGCTGATACAGACTGAAGTTTTCACAGTTTGAACAGCAGTACTACTATTACTAATAATAACTGATTTGGATGAAAACATATACAATCCATACATTCACAGATACCACACACACAAAAAAATCTGTTTTTACCTTTGAGGAATGCTATGAAATTGATAAATGAAGAATCTAATGTTGAACAAAGCTTTTCTGAAAGTTCCCTTCCTTGCACTCAGTGTAACCATTAATAAAAGAGATTTTTTAAAATTTCGATAATATACCTAATAAGAGAAGAAGAGAACTTTGTAAACCTTCTGCCCAGTGAGAGTACCCGTGAAGTGTTGTTTCCCCACAAATTGAATCTGAATTGCATCATACCTGCAGCCCCAGGAATCACTGTATATAATATGCATGTAAGGGAGCGGGGAACGTACTGAATGACACTGTAGGAGGACAACAGCAAATTCCAGACTGGGCATCTCCCTGGAACAAGAAGTTTTTATTCAACAAAATTTTCCAAGGAGCAAAAGATACAGGGTGTTGTGGTTGAAAACAAACTTTAAGAGACTCGGTGTATACATGTGACATCGTTTGCTGTTCTTCACAGTGAACTACCTGATGTTTCAGTCAGGTGGGACCAAGAATTGGACCTCCTCCAGCTCAACCACCGAGGACTTGGTTGGACTGCTTTCCTTGAGCGGGCTACATAGAGGAGAGCCACAGCCAGAACAGTGCCGAGAATCAGGGTGCCAAAGGCTTAGACAGGAGGAATGGAGGGATACTGTGGGAATAGTGGCGTCTGGAGACCCATGACAGGATTTATTTTAGTGTCCTGAGACCCATCTTAATTTTCTACGAACTGAAAGTTGTTACGAAGGGAATTAATGGGGCAATAAATATTTTACCTAGAATTTTGCCTACCAGTTGGAGTTGCTCTGGTTAGTAATTTCAATTTGAAGAGCCCCTTTTAAACTTGTGCAATTATCTTATTTATAGGAAGAACTATTTTGAGGTGGGACTTGATAATTCAATTTTACATATCTTGATTCTTAACTGAATTATGATATCTATATTAATATTGAATAATAGTTTATTCTTGTTTTGTAAGGTATGCATTTCCAGCCCACTGGAAGTGTGTGAAATGTGAACTTGTCTTAGTGTTACGTGCTTTTTTGCCACAGGAGAGATTTAACATTACCTAGTAACCTTAAATTGGCTTTAAAAGTACCTTTCAGAGATAAAACAGATACCAGTCTGGAAAAGTGTAGGTTGATTCAGTCTCCCTCACTCCCCGATTCCCCCATTCAGTCTTCGCTGCCACATTCAGACAGAGGACCCCTTCCCCCTCCTTGCATCTGCAGTGGAAGTAGTTCTTACAGATATGAACTGCTTGTAAACATGTCATAATGTCCAATTATGAATGTTTAGTGTTGCTGAAAAAAGTCAAAACTCAACAAATAAAAAAGTGCTTAGTTTCAGGCTTGATTAGATTTTAATAATAATTTTTGGGGGCACCGTTTAAAGTTATTAGCAGCAGGTTAGTGAATCGTCCCCTCAGTTCTCTGCCTCCAGGAGGAAGAATAGCAGCGACAAGTAACTGACCTCACACCTCACCTTCATCTCTGGCACAGTCCCCGCCCTAACAGACACAGTTATGTTCTACAGGTTATCGCCCAGAGCTCTCTCCTGTTCGCAGGTCCTATCAATCTTCTTGAGAATTTGGATTTTACAGAATTTACTTGGGCTATGTGCAACAGGTTCTGCAACTTAGATGGTCCTGGCCAGCAGCCACTTTTGCTTAGATCTGCATTTCCTAGATTCACACACCAGAGTTTTCCCATCCTCAATTATTATCTGTGGAATGACCCACTTAGGAAATAGAGGGCAACCACAGGCAGCTTTTTATAAGATGGAAGTATAAATTCTGGTTTTTAAATCATATTGTGTTATATGAACTGAGCAATAGAAGGGAAAAAGTTCCTCAACTACTTTTTGTTTTGGAGCATTATGTTAAAAGAAGTCAGTACATTTTCTAATAAAAACCCAGGTTATATAAAATTTTAGACAGGTAGTTTTGAGAATATAAATATAAATCCTTCCTTTTCTGTGACTAAGTTACAGTGCTAAATTACTTGTATTTCAGTCAGTCAACAAATAACAATGTGTGATAGGGTTCGTAACAAAGAAGATCAGACAAGATCTGTTTTCTTGTAGTTTATGGTCAGATAATAAAGGCAATTATTTGTTGAGACATTGCTAGGCATGATGCCCTGGTCTTGACATGCGTTACTGTATTTAACGCAGCATTGCTGTTGGTATCAATTTGTGTGGGTGTTAGCACAAAAATGGAGTAATTTATACTCATTTTTCAACAAAAGTAAATTTTATGCAGATTATACTGATAAATCTTTTTAAAATATCTGAAATATGTCAGATTTACCTCTATATACTTACATCTTTTTCTTTTCTCTGAAATAATGGAAGACCTCTCTTCACTTGTGTAAGGTAAAGCCAAACATTGGAAGTGAAAAACTAACATTTTTCACATGTTGTGACAGAAAAGTGCTTTCTATATTGGTATAATCAGATGACTATCGACTGTCAGATTTTTTGTTTAGTCTGTATGTTACCTGCACCAGTAGAGATGCCCATCTTCTGATGTTGTAATTGCTCCCTCGCCCCATTGCACAAATCCAGTTGCCTTTGTCACCCAGTCGGAGCACTGTTTGGGAGGCTGCCTGAGTCAGTGCTTCCTGAATAGCTATTCTTAATAATCTCAATAAATGTTCGGTTACCTCTCACTTTGAAAGTGAGCATTTTATTTTTAGGTTAACAAGTCCATCATATAACTTTATTAATTCCTATCATCACCAAGCAAGGAGTTGTAGGTTAGAATTCAGCTCCAAAATTCTTCCCTTTCATTGCTAATTTCTTTGAAATTGTAGCTTTTCAGATAAAAGAAATGTTTGAAGAAGCTGGACTTAAATACAACATTATGTTTTCAGTTCAGCAAAACACTACTTTTATGCCGTAAGAAGCTCAGATGTGAATCTGGCAGATCATTGTAAATAATTTTTGAAATACTTCAATTTTGCCAATCTTTCATGATTAAAATTACTTTAACTTAGTTCCCCAAATAGGCTGCTGCAGGATTAGAGCTGTATGTTTGCTTTTATTTACTTATTTTTTATTGAGTTTATTGGGGTGACATTGGTTAATAAACTCACAGATTTCAAGTGTAAACAGTTCTGTAATCAGATGTGTATTGTGTTGTGTGTTCACCCCCCAGGTTCTATGTCTCTGCTCTCAGACTTGAACCTAGTCAGGTGATCAGTCACAATGATAATGTGGTACCCGGTTCTGATCTGAGGATTCCCTGTTTGTTCCTTTGCCTCTACCTATTTGATTTAATAATGGCAACAGAGTAGAGGAAATTTGCCAAACATTAACAGGCAAACAGACTTCTTATTGTGTGTTTGTAAAGCAGGGTGTTAGGATATATTTCCTAGAACAATAACCAAAATATATATGGCCTGTTTTTTCATTCCCTTAATGGTGTCATTTGAAGAACAGTACTTATTACATCTAATTTATCACTTTTTTCTTTTTTGAGTTATGATTTTGGTGTTGTATTTAATAAATATTGCCTAACCAGAGATCCCAAAGATTTTCTTCTAGAAGTTTTATAACTAGGTTTTCAGTTATATCTATCGTCACTTTAGTTGATGTTTGTGTATGACACAAAATAGGAATTAGGATTCATATGGATGCCCAGTTACTCCAGCACAATTTGTTGAAAACATTATCCCTTTTCTATTTAATTGCTTTTGCACTTTTGTAGAAAAAGATTAATTGACCCTAATTACCCAAAGCCATCTATAAATTCGGTGCAATTCGAGCTAGTGAGAGAAAGACAAATACTGTATGACCTCACTTATGTATGTAATCTAAAGAACAAAATAAACCGACAAAATATTCGAAACAGGCATGGACACAGGGAACAGACTGACAGCTGTCAGAGGCAGAGGCATGGGGGGACCAGATGAAAGAAGGTGAAAGGATTAAGCAGAAAACCATATTCAGGGTCCAGCAGAAGTCAGGATGCCTGCTTGAGTGTGGTCGGTAGGGTAATAATAGGGGTATAGTAATTTATAGTTTAATTAGAACATTACCTGAAATGTCATAGGGCATGCTTGAGCGTGATATTGTTATGTTGCAGAATTACATGGTTATGGTTTTGTAATAAAAAGGGGGTGTTATTTGTGCTGGATTTTATATACATATATGTATATATATGGACTGTGTGAGTGTTATGTGTAACATGAAGATGTGGACGACAAGGTGGTGATAGCCAGAGGGAAAGTGTGTTGTGGGGTAGGTAGAGGTGGAAAAAGGAGGGGATATGGGGACAGAAAGAGACTTTGCTTGGGGCGATAGACGCACGACTCGGTGTGCAGATGTTTTTTGAGTTGTACACTTGAAACTTGTATGGTTTTCCAAACCAATGTCACCCCAATAAATTCAGTAAAAGATAAAACATCTCAGGTTAGTTGATACAAATTAAAAAATTCTAATGGCATTTTTCACAGAAATAGAAAATATCATCCTGAAATAAATATGGAACCACAAAAGACTCTGAATAGCCAAAGCAGTCCTGAGAAAGGAAAAAGCTGGAGGCATCATACTTCCTGATTTCAGACTACATAGGCACTTAATATATGACAAAGGTACCAGGAACACTTAATGGGAAAGGGATAGTCTGCTCAGCAAAGGGTCTTAGGAAAACTGGATATTCACATGTAAAAGAATGAAATTGGATCCCTTTCTTATACCACTCATCAAAATTAACTCAAAAAGAATTAAGGACTTAAATGTAAGACCTGAAACTGTAAAATTTCTAGAAGAAAATACAAGGGAAAATCTCCTTGCTATTGGTATTGGTAGTGATTATTTTTTTTGGATGTGATGCCAAAAGCACCAGGAAAAAAGCAAAAATTAACAAATGGGACTATATCAGACTAAAAAATTTCGGCAGTGTGGTGATTGCTGGGGGAGAGGGGTGCAAGAGGACTAAATGGTAATGGAAAAAAGATACAATAAAGATTAAATCCAAAAAAAAAGACACGTGTTAGACCATCTGAGACTAAGAACTTCCTGACTTAGTGAATAAAATGATTTATGTAATTGTGTTACTGGGGAGTCACAAAAATAAACAAACAAACTCCATAAAGGAAAAACAAACAAAAAAAAACATTAAAAGCTTCTGCATAGCAAAAGAAACAAAATGAAAAGACGACCTAAAGAATGGCAGAAAACCTGAAGAGACGTTTTCCCAAAGAAGACGGCAAGTTCATGAACGGTGTTTAACGTGACTAATCATCAGGGAGATGCAAATCAATACCACAGTGAGTTATCACAGCATACCTGTTAGAATGGTGTTATCAGAAAGACTAGATAGATAATAAAAGTTGGTGGGGATGTGGAGAAAATTGAACCCTTGTGCATTGTTGGAAATGTAAATTGGTACAGCTACTCTGGAACACAGTGTGGAGGTACCTCAAAAATACAACTACCACATGATTCAGCAGTCCCACTTCTAGGTATTCGAAGGAAATGAAATTATTATTTGGGAGAAGTGTTTGCATCTCTGTGTTCATTATGTTCATTGCCGCGTTATTCATAATAGCCAAGACATGGAAACAACCTAAGTGTTCACTGATGGATGAGTGAAGAAAATGCGGTACATACGTGTACACACACACAGAGGACTGTTATTCAGCCATCAAAAAGGAGGAGAGCTTGCTATTTGCAGCGACGTGGATGAACCTTTAGGGTATTATGCTAAATGAAATAAGTTAAAGAAAAACACTGTATAATCTCGTTTACACGCGGAACCTAAAAAAGTTTCACTCATGGAAACAGTGGGAATGTGGTTACCAGGAGTTGTGGGGTGAGAAGTGATGAGATGTTGGACAAAGTGTACAGACTTCCATTTATACGAATAAATTCTGGGAATCTAATATGTAGCATAAAGACTGTAGTAAAACATACTATTGTATACTTGAAAGTTGTTAAGAGAATAGATCTCAAGTATTCCCACCATAACAACAATAAAAAATGATAATTGTGTGAGGTGAAGGGTGTGTTAAATAGCCTTATTTTGACAAGTATTTTGAATGTGTATGTGTATCAAATCACATTGTACAAAATGTTATATGTCAATTATATACTAATAAAACTGGGGGAAATATTAATTGACCCTGCATGTGTGATTCTGTTCCTGGAATCCATTCTAGTCCAATATCTATAGATTATTCTTAATCCAATACCTTGCTGTCTTGGTACTGTAGCTTTATAGTAATTC
This sequence comes from Micronycteris hirsuta, assembly GCA_004026765.1. Taxonomy (NCBI): domain Eukaryota; kingdom Metazoa; phylum Chordata; class Mammalia; order Chiroptera; family Phyllostomidae; genus Micronycteris; species Micronycteris hirsuta. Next base: position 164,200 of record PVJI01001441.1, read on the forward strand.
ATGAAACTGGGTAGTGTGAGTCTTTCAACTTTTTTTTTTTTTTAATTGCTTTGGCTTGACTATTCTAGTTCTTCTTCATATAAATTCTAGTACCTTTTCATGTAAATTTTAGAATCACCTTGTTGATTTCTGCAAAGTATCCTGGTGGGATTTTAATTGGAATTGTGTTGAATCTAGAGATCAGTTTGGAGAGAATAAACATCTTAACTATTGTCTTCCGTTCCATAAACATGGTATATCTGTTTTGTTCTTTTGGAGGTTTAAGTTGTCAGTACAAAGATCTTGCAAATAATTTTTAGATTTAGACTTAAGTATTTCCTGTCTTTGAGTATATTATAGGTTACTTTTTAAAATTTCAGTTTCTAGTTGTTCATTGCTAGCACGTGGGAAAATGGTGGATTTTTGTATATTTACCTTGTAAAATATTTGTATTAGCATTTTCCAGAGAAACAGAACCAATAGGGGGTGTGTGTGTGTGTGGATTTATTTAAAGGAATTGATTCCGATGATTATGGAGGCTGAGAAGTCCAAAACCTACATAGTGGGCTTGCAGTCTATAGACCCAGAGAGGAGCTGATGGTGTAGTTCAAGTATGAAGGTCGTCTGCTGCAGAATTTCCTCTTCCTTGAGGGAGGTCTGTCTTTAATCTGGACATTTAAAATACTAACATGAGTACTGTCATTTTTTTTCTTTTTTTTAGGAGGGGCATATTATTTAATATCTAGAAGTCTAGGGCCAGAATTTGGTGGTGCAATTGGCCTGATCTTCGCTTTTGCCAATGCTGTTGCAGTTGCTATGTATGTGGTTGGATTTGCAGAAACTGTGGTGGAGTTGCTTAAGGTAATTCACCTTTCCTCTAGTCATTTGTTTCCCACATCTTTACGGAGGGCCCATATGCCACTCAACATACTATGTGCTAGGAAAGCAGCGATGAATGCAAAACTCACCCTTTAAGAACTTCAGTGTGTTAGATAGACAAAGAGGAAAATCATAGAATGTCAGAAGTGGGTCACCGTAGGAGACCTTGGCAACACAAGGAGGGAGTAGATCATTTAACTTATCATCAATAATGGGGGTGACCGAGGAGTGTAAAGGAAGGGAGTCTAGACTTTAGCAGGCAGATAGGAGAGGTGGGATGTGGTATGAGGGAACAGGGAAGAAAAGGAAACAGGTCTGGCAGGGATGGAGTATATGATGTGTTAAACTGTAAATATTTCTGTATGACTAGAATACAAAGTGGCAGAGATATAAGATGAGAGAGAGAGGAAAAAGTATCAAGTGAGGAAGATTCTTGTTCGATATCAAATTAGGTCTTATCTTGGTTGGAGTTGGGGAGAATGACGTGATGAGATATCATGGTATGACCTAATGAAATATCTGACCATAGTGTAGAGAATGGATTGAGGGAACACCACTGGAGATGGAGATGGAGACCATTTAAAAGGTTATTGTAGCTGTCCTGGGAGAGCAGATGTAGCGTATATTAAGAAAATGATGAGGGGCTGGAGAGGTGTGGGTGAATTTGACATTTTAAAAACGTTGAGCCCTGGCTGGTATAGCCCAGTGGATTGAGCGCGGGCCTGGGAACCAAAGGGTCGCCAGTTCAATTCCCAGTCAGAGCACATGCCTGGGTTGCAGGCCAGGTCCCTAGTTGGGGATATGTGAGAGGCAACCACACATTAATGTTTCTCTCCCTCTCTTTCTCCCTCCTTTCTCTTCTGTCTAAAAATAAATAAAATATTTAAAAAAAACATTTAGTAAGTGTGTTGATGATAATGAGAGGGGGAAATTAGAAGGACTTCAGATTTATACACAGATTTAGGAGTTGGGGATTTAGATGGAAGGCAGTAGTAGCCTTCACTTGAGACAGAGAACACAGGACAGTTTGGTTTTAGATGTCTAATTTGAGGAACCAGCAGGGTAAGTAGAGCTGGCCAGAAAGTAGTTGATAATACTGTTCTGAAGTTTGGAAGAGAACTTGTTTGAAAAGAATCACTGGATGTATATAGTTAAAACAGTAGAAGAAAGTAGGATTCAGTATTATTAAATGAGAGGAACCTCAACTGACAGTTCACGTTAGCTTGCTGAAGCGCTGCTTCTGCAGTAGTATGTGGTGTGTTAGGAAGTGTGAAATCTGAGAACAGCTGACACTTAGATTGGCATTGCCCTCATCATCGGTGGAGGCCAAACGGATGAAGGAAAGGAGGCCTATAAGTCAGCAAGCAGTAAGATCAAGTTCTTGTTCTTCTTTGCTTAATTTAGTTTATGGGGTTTTTTTGCAGATTTTTTATTGTAGTATATTTTTTTAATTTCATTGATACTAAACCACAGATACTTTTTTTGCTCATAGAATGGGAACAGTGTATTTGGACAACCGCTGCATGAAAGTGTATTCGTCTCTTACCTTTATGCAAACTATAAGGCCGTTTCAAGCTCGAGTTCACTAATCACAATGAATGCAAAATATTTCTGCTATGTAACTTAAGAAAATCCTAACTGTTGTACAATTTAAGCATATTATGATTTTTATTTACTGTTAGGGATTCCTTTTTTAATTTTCTGCATCTGGTCAAATGTAGCATTAATTTGATCATATTTTGATGTCATCAGATACTTTTACATAGGCCATCCTATTCATTTATTAAATAGGCATTTATTCAACTACATGTAAGGCACTGTGATAGCTCTAAAATGTTTCAAAAGAATTAAAGGGTTTACCTAAAATAACTAATCTTGATCTTACATTTATAATTTTCTTTTGCTAGGAGCATTCCATTTTTATGATCGATGACATCAATGACATCCGGATTATTGGAGCCATTACAGTGGTGGTCCTTTTAGGTATCTCAGTAGCCGGAATGGAGTGGGAAGCAAAAGTAAGTAATGATATCACTGGAATGTCGGGAAATATTTAATGTACGAACTTCTACAGCTTTTGTTTTAGGAATGCTATAAAGTGTGGTAACGTTTTTAGATTTTCAGAGTTCCTAAGTGGTCATTTTCAGAGAGATTTATGTATACGGTTACTTTCTAACTGACAAGATGGGGACTATTTAGAGGTAGCTATCAGTCTAGGATCCAGTTAAACAAGTACTTTTTACATTTTTGACTTTCTACCTCCCCTCTAACCCTTTCTTTGATTTACATTATATAGAAATGCTCAGGTCAGTATATTACGTAGCCCAAATTAAACTGTTGGCTTTGTAATTTATTTACAAGTTCAATTTCAAAAATTAAGATGGGGGGCCCAGCTGGTGTAACTCAGTGGATTGAGCGCGGGCTGGGAACCAGAAGGTCCCGATTTGATTCCCAGTCGGGGCACATGCCTGGGTTGCAGGGCCATGTGAGAGGCAACCATACATTGCTCTTTCTCCCTCCCTTCTCCTCTCTCTAAAAAAAAAAAACTAAATAGATAAAAAAAAATTAACATGGGGGCAGTAAAATTCAATTTAGTGCAATTAAGGATTAGAGAAGCTAATCTTGCTACTTACTATTGAAATCTTAGAAATCATGACTATCCAAGCCAGTACCATTGCTTCTGGAAAGAATTGCTGAATGCATATATGTAGACAGAGTACACAAATACAGGGGTGGGCTAAAGCAGGTTTGCACGAAACACAGAATTTATTCTTGTATTATCATTAATGAAGGCTGGCTTTTTGAGCACTTACGAGATTGTACCTAAGTGCACTGTGCCATTGCTACTGCAGGGATCATAACCTGCATGTCTTTTCCATAAGGACAGCTGCAAATACACTTTTGCCCACAGCTGTGTATTTCTGTGTCTTTGAGAGAAGGTGCCGCACAGTACAGCTTTTGTTTCCTGAGTAATGCGTGTTCACAGAGATGCTGCTGAGCATCTCAGTTGCTTCAGATATTTTAGTGTTTACTTTATAGATTTTATAAAATCATATATTTGTGTTATAGATGAGCTATGATAAGATTTACTAGATCAAAAATTAGAACAATCCAAAAGAAGAATTTTTTCATGGTAGGTAAGTCATTAGTACAAAATTAAACCATTTACTTACACATTTCACAAATTGACTTTACTAAAAAGAATTTCAGTACTACCTGGGGCATTACTGTAAGTGGTCCTTATTCCCACAGATTTCACAGTTTTTCAGGAGTATCAGCTCAGTTTTATTGGGAGGCCGAGAATGGAGGAGGAGAGGCAGGGGTGACAAACTAGGTGGAAGAGGGTTAAAAGGTACAGACTTGAGTTACAAAATAAGTCATGGGGGGTAATGTTCAGTCATGGTGACAGTAGTTAATACTGCACTGTATATTTGAAGTTGTTCAAAGAATATATCTTAAAAGTTCTTATCACAGAATAGTAACAGATGTGAACTAGACTTCTTGTGATCATTTTACAATATATATGAATATCAAATGATTATGTTGTACACCTTAAATTAATATCATATTTTGCTGCGTATAATGTGCGCCCACATTTTTGGCCCAAACTTTCAGGAAAAAGTCTTTCATTTTCATTTTTAGTTCAATTTATTTATTTATATATAGAAACAAAACCAATTACTGTATTCTAGAGCATTTCTTTGCATACAGATATCATCACTGCTTTCTAGTTACACTTTTAATGCATAAGCATCAATAAATTAAAACATTTATATAGATAATGGGATTAGTACTATCCATGTATAAATGCGCATCCTTATTTTTTCCCTCAAAAATTTGGGCAAAAAGTACACATTACACACGGCAAAATATGGTATATTGTTATGTCAGTTACATCCCAGTAGAACAAACAAAACAGAAAAAACGTGAAAGAGAAGAAATGGTAGTTCTCACAGATTGTTCTGTCTTTCAGTCCCATTGCTAGTTGAATTCCCCTCCTGGGTATTGTCTTCTTTTTATACTTTTCCTTCTTTTCATACAGCTGTCACCAGATCAACATGAGGTTTGGACTTGGTCTAAAACTTGGGTTTCTAGCAAATGTGTTGTCCATGTCTCAAGACTGTGCTGTCAGGTGGAGGGGACTGGAGGGAGCGACACAGAACGAAAAGCTTACAGTGTCCGGAATGCACGCATAGTGCTTTACAATGAGGGGGGAGGCGTGCACCTCATTCATTCATTGCAAGCATCTGTGGCATCATCCTACTTCTGCTGTTCATTTCCCCCCACTACATTGAACATTCTAGGATAGTACTTTAAAGATTGTTCATTTAATAAAAGTTTACAGAACACCTGCTTGGTGCTTGGCTTATTTTGGGCGCTGAGGAAACAAGACAGAAGTCCTTTCCCCATAGAAGTTCTATTCCAGTGGAACTGATTCAATGTACAACATAAGATATTTGATCTTGATTCTTAATGTTTGAAATTCCAGGCTCAGATTGTTCTTTTGGTGATTCTGCTACTTGCTATTGCTGATTTCATCATAGGAACATTTATCCCATTGGAGAGCAAGAAGCCCAAAGGTTTCTTTGGTTATAAATGTAAGTAAAAATGATACAGTATTTTTAAAGGTGCATATTATACCATTCTATTGGTAAACACATTCTATTAGTATATTTTAGATATTTTGTGATGTAATTGAGTTTGATGTAGTGCCTAATTGACAGTTCATTTTAGTTTTGTATCCTTTATGTATGTTACAATTGGAGTAAAAAGTCACTTTTATTTATCTTACCATTTCATTATTAGCAAAAGATAACAGAATGTAAAAAAAAAAGTGTTACTGAAAAAAGATGCTTTAGTTCTCTGTTAATTTTGGGAATTTGTAAGTGAAAGGTAACTTTTGTTCTGACATGGCTTTTTCGTTCTTTTAGTTGTATTTCTGAGACAGAAAGTAACTGGAAATATTAGTTTCTGTGTAATTGCAGTTAACATTTTTCTACAGTTTGCATTATTAATTGTGTGAGAATTTTCAACAGTTTTCATCTTCTGTAACCCTTTTCACTCTGCATCTAATTGTCACTACTGGTGAAATTTACTTGCTATTATTACCTAAGGGATCTATCTGTGTCTTGCCCCCTCCTCTTCCAACTTGGCAGCTCTTAGAAGTATGACATAATTAGCTAGAATAGTAATAATTTATATTGCATTTAACTAGCACATCTGGGCCTATTTCAGTCAGACATAAATAAATCTAAATATACTTTGGAATGTGACTTTTCTTTTTTGGTGGTTGATACCGCTTGGTTCTCCTCTCATTATACCAAGGCAGTGTGAGGAGTAAACAGGTTATGTTGTTAAACCTGTCAGTTCAAATTACTACCTAATAGGGGGATTCATTTTTTTCCTGTTTTTTTTTCTTTCTGATGTAATTACCTCTCTTTCATTAAAGACCAGTCCCTCCACTATATTCTGGATGCTATTTCTTTTACTTTCTCAAAGGCATTTATCCTTTTGTAATTGATTTGCTTCTGTGTATCAAAACTCTTACCTCCATATAATCTTACGAACTTGCTCTAATAATTCCCATCCTCGAAAGTGCTATCTCCTGTCTTTTATTCTCAGCCAAGTCACCTCATTTTTCAGTTCCCTTTCATAGACAAATTCTTCAAATCTGTACCTCTTACTTGTTCCTTATTTCAGAATAATTTCAAACTGACAGAGAACTTGAAAAATTGATTAAAATATCCCTTACACCCTTCACCTAGATTCACCAATGAAGAATGCGTTTATATTCCATCTTTTTGCCACATATGTTTTATCACTTCATAGATATCTAATTGTTATTACTATGATTGCTAAAGCCTTCAAGAGAAGTTGCAGAAATCATGGCTTCACCTCTAAACATTGTACGTAAGCACATACGTATAAGGAAAAGGACAATTCAGGAAGTTTAACTTTGGCACAAAGCTGATATCTAATATATGTTCCGTATATAAATTTTTCCAATCGTTTCTATAAAAATCTTTATAGCAGCTTTTTCTTCCTATTCCAGGATCCAGCTCATGATCATGTGTTGCATTCAGCTGTCATGTCTCTCATTCTTGGTTCTGTACATAATCTTCAGTCTTCTTGAATCTGGAATAGCTCCTTAGCCTTTTTTCGTTTTTCATATCGACATTTCTCAAGGGTATAGGCCATTCGTTTTGGAGAACTCCATCCAGTTGTATTCATCTGATTTGTTTGCATGGACTCAGGTAATTTGTGTTTTCCAGGAACACTACCTGAACAATGTGTTTTCCTTAGTTTATTCCATTAGGACACTCACATGAGGTCATTTTTCCTCATCAGTGCTGGTTTTTATCATCGATGACTTAGTCAGAGTGGTACCTCAGAGGTTTCTTTATTGTGAAGTTGCCATTTTCTTCTTTGTACTTAAGTAATCTGTAATCTCTGGTGGGATACTTGAAGACTGCATTGCCTATTCCCATCATACTTTTCACCAGATGATTTTATTTCCTTACTTTAAACCTCTCCCTGCCTTCTGTCTGTCAAGGTGACTACCACATGTTGCTAGATCCAGTGTGCAGTATTTTAGTCCTTTGCTTGTCAGCAACATTATACTTAGTTGTCCTGTTCTCCTTGAAGTACTTTTCTTGTTTCATGTCACACTGGTCACTGTCTGTCACTCCTGTTACCCTTTTCTTCTTCCTCTCCTTTAACTGTCAGAGTTGCACGAGTTTTGTACTGGGCCTTCGAACTGTATTCTGTCCTTTGATGAAGTATTTCTCAGTGGCTCCAACTGCCGTAAGAGACGGCATGTTTCTATTCCTGGATATCTTTTTTAAACTCCAGGTTTACATAACTGCTTATTCGCTGTCTCTCCTACCTAATCCTCCTCAGAATTTCCATTTGAGTACATGGAAGCAGCCAGGGTCTCAGTGTTTCCTACTCGCCCCTTTCCTTTCTAGTCTTTCTCCGGTCAGTATGTTATTCTCCCCTCATACACTGTGTCACTGGAGTAACCACCTAGGTGGTCTTCTTGCTTCAGATGTTGATACCTTCAGTCCACTGTCCACACAGCATCCACGTGAACCGTAATCACATCATGTCGTTTGCGTGTTTCTAAGCCCACACTGGCTTTTCATTATATTTAGGATAAAATCTAAACACCTTTAAAATTTTGCATTGTTTCACCCCCACTGATCTCACCAACCTGATTTTATTCTCCTCACTGTATAAGAGCTTTACATTCTTTTAATTCCTCAAAAGATCTAAGCCTTTTTCCTACCTCTGGGCCTTATAAATGTCATTTCTTATTCCTGATGTAATCTTCCCTCTAATCACCACCTGGCTGATTTTTGCTCAGTAAAGTCTCTCTAAGTACTGTCTCCTTGATTACAGCTCTTTGGCCTTCTGTAACCACAGCGAATTAGATTCTCTCATTTTTTTATCGCAATATCCTGTTTCCACCAGTACATTTACTGGTGTACATTTACTGCTGTTCGTAATGACCTGTGTTTTTACTTTCTGTATCGGTCCCCATTGATACTCTTAGTTCCATAAAGGTAGGAACACTGTCTCGCGTCTTGCTCCTGTATCTCTTGACATGCTAGATGGCTTCTGTATAGGACCTGGTGCATTGTCGATGCTTAAATACTGAATGGAGGGATGAATAAATGACAGTTAACTGGTTGTTTTAGTGTCAGGACTATCAGAATAGGTGGAAACAGTAGGACTAATTGAAACTTCCATTATTGTTGAAATGGAAAGGACCTTTTCCTAGTTTGCTTTAGCTAAAATTATCTGGAAGCCCCCAAAATAGCCTCAAAAACCAAACAGGTCACCACTAGGAAATAGAGAAAGCTGCACAGATAGTGTTTAAGTTGGGTGAGGGGAAAAAATGGTTCCAGATTAGTATGATGTCCCTTTTGTTTTCCTACCTCCTTTTTTATTTCTTTGACTTCGGAGACTGAGGGGTTTATCCACGCTTTGATTTACCGTTGGACTAGTGGTAACAGTCAAGTTAGGGGTGATTGAAACTGGATTATTAAGGTAAACAAACTAGTAGGGGATGTCCCAGGTCAAATCATCATTTTGATTGTAAACTGTTCCCGCATACAAGAAAAGAGGAATACCAGTATGTGAATTAGTAAATATTAAAGAGTTTATTAGTTATTAGAACTGAAGAGATGTCAGGGATCATACATACCACTTACTCTTGACCTAAATTATTATGGTCTAATTTGATATCTGTTAATTGCCAAAAATATTTTTTTCTCTACAGCTGAAATATTTACTGAGAACTTTGGGCCAGATTTTCGAGAGGAAGAGACTTTTTTCTCTGTCTTCGCCATCTTTTTTCCTGCTGCAACTGGTATTCTGGCTGGAGCAAATATCTCAGGTGATCTCGCAGTAAGTACTGTATTGATTATATATTAGCACTGTATTGATCATATATTAAAATGGTATACATATATTTATTTCTGAAGGTATACTTTAAAAAAATCTTCTTGTCTTCTAGGATCCTCAGTCAGCCATACCCAAAGGAACACTCTTAGCCATTTTAATTACTACATTGGTTTACGTAGGAATTGCAGTATCTGTAGGTAAATAACCTTACATTTCTTTATATATTTTAGAAATTTTATGACGTACATAGTATAAAGTTATTTCATGACATTTTTAAATTTAGAAACATTTCAGGAAAAAGGACATGTGGCATATTTTAATTAAAAAACAATTTCAAGTAAACTTGTAGTGATTTTCTATAATCACCAAATGATTTTTATATAAGATTTTATCTGCAAACTCTTAAATTTCAGATATATTTATAGAAAATATTATTTATATGTAAAAGTAAATGCATTTAACTCTCTTTAAAAATTCTTGAATATTTTTATATATGGTGATGATTTAATATTTTCTTCTAATCTTCTTATATGAAGATTATTTCAAGACCATTAAGCAGTACCTAGCATCTTTTTACCATGAAAGCTGATTTTGATAAACGGGACATACTATGTTGAATGAAAACACTTACTAAAGTCTTAATCATTTGAACGAAATGGTGTTTACCATTTTATTACATTTATGGACACCTAGCAGTTTAGAACTTGAAAGGACAGTGGTCATCTAGTCTTTAAAATCAGTGTTTTATAGATGACGTAATTGAAAATTAGAGATTTTACTACTGAGGATAACTGGTGCTTGCTTTAAAAAATTGTTATTATGGCAAAGTGGGTTCTGGTATTTTGTTTGTTTTTCAAGTAAATTATAGGTTATTTATAAGAGTAGTTTCTTTAATTGAAACATTCTAATCCAGAAAAAAATTAATAACTTGATTTACATATGATTTGCATACAGTGATTAGAAGAACTGTCTCAAATTTATCAACTTTAATGAAACTATGTACTTCATCCAGGAAACATATTCTTGAAATATAAGCATTGTTTTTAATGTATAAACTCTATAAAGTTCAAATTGTATAGTTACGTGTTTTAAGCATACTGTAGGAGTCAATATTATTTTAATACCAATTTAAAGAATCACAGACTCCAAATTCATACACTATGGAATATAAGGTTTCTGCAATATTTCTGTAAGAAATTTCATTTTTGCCATATATGCAGTCATTTTGGGGAAGTAATGACAGAATTTTTTAATATACTCTGCTGCTAATTTGTGTAAATGTCATTTTGAAAAATCACTAAACAAGAGTTAGAAATGCTAATATTCAGTATTACTGTGGTGGGCTATATTCAAATTTTAAAAAGGAGTTGGATTTTATTTAGCCTTATAATTCATACATAAATCATTTTTAAGAAACAAACACACTATATGCTATTTATAATCTCACCAAAATACAAATTTTTTTTGTTCCCTTAAAATTTCCTACTTAGTGTTCTTGTATATTTCATACATAAGATAAAGAAAATTTAGTTTCATAGCTAAAGAGAATTTAGTTTTTTTACTTTAAAGAATGATATAACTGAACATATTTCAAATTGGAAAGTAATTGTTATAGCAGATAAATGTTTTGTTTTTATCTGAGCCTCTAACACTACTGGCCTCCATACCCATTTTTCCTCTCTACACTAGCCATTGGAGCAGTAGGAGGAATTACCCCTGGTAGTTCAGTGGCTGAACCAGTAAGGATTGCCTCTGCATCAGTGTAACTAGCTCAAAGCGATGGGGCCTTTTTCCACAAAACATACCTTGGAATATGAAACACATAGAACCATAACTGCTTTAAGGCTAGATAGGGCTTGGTTCTCCCCTCCGCTCCCCAATGGTTTCAGAAGTACCTTTAAGGAAATATGGTTTTGTAAACATTTTCTGAAAGTTAGATGAAGAAATTTAAGAATAAAGAACTATGTGTAGTCTATCTAGTCATTAAAATATTCTCCCCTTCAAACTTAATTTTCCCTTTACTGTGAAATTTTTTTCTGTAATGCTTATATTACCTCATATATTATAGGATAGTAGTGTTAAATAAAATACTTCAGAAGTAAAAGTGCTTTCTTCAAGAAAACTTTTTAAACGTTTATATGGGAGTTTTCAATTTTGCCCAAAAATGGAGAGCATTTTCTAATGAGCCTACTATAACAACTGTCACACAGCTTCAAAAAACTTTTCAAGAATTATCAGTACATACATAGTTAATCTTGGTTCATCTATACCCACTCACTTTGCTCCATAGGTTATTTTTAAGAAATCTCAGATACCATATATTTTGTTAATATCAGGGTAGACTTATTAGAGACAAAGGTCTAAGTAGAATTATAATTCATCAATGTTCGTTGTTTTCCAGTACAGAAAATATTACTTGAAGTCTGATCTTTTGCAGGTTTCAAATATAAAATATTTGGAATACAGGAAAATATTTCTGCCATTTGGAACTCTTGCAACACAAGGTTTTTATATTTGCTTAAGGATGTCTTAACCAAATAGGCCAGGACACAGTTGTCCTAATACACCATTTATAGACAAACATTTCCAAGGTTTTTAAGTGTATAGGTGTACATAAATACTCTTTATAAGGTTCCATTTTCACAATTTAAATATTGAGGGAAATGGTGCTTTCCAAATTCTGTTTCATGTAAACCTATCTTAACTGTCAATGCAGTGTGTGCTATTATAAGCAAGTATGTATGTAGTCAGTATCCGAATTTATGGGTGTGTATATATAATTTTGAAATGCATATAAAAGCTAGCTACATTATTTGTTCCTATTGTCACTTGTGCTTCAGGCTCTTGTGTTGTGCGGGATGCCACCGGGAACGTTAATGACACTATTGTAACAGAGCTAGCAAACTGTACTTCTGCAGCCTGCAAATTAAACTTCGACTTTTCTTATTGTGAAAGCAGTCCTTGTTCCTATGGCCTAATGAACAACTTCCAGGTGAGCATCAAATTTATGTTATACACACATTCTGTTATTATTCTAGGATAGAATAATCATGACAATAAAAATAATGCCATTAAAAATCTAGAATTCAGACAATAACTTAGAAAGGAGGGCTGTTCTTACAGTATACCTAGATATATATTTTAAAAGACTGTAGGTAGCTAATTGGACAAACAGAAAAATATGAAAGAGTAAAATCTGAAGCCATTCAAGAGCAAAAGGACCCGCAAGGGTAACACTTAGTGTGTAATATATGTAGTGCACTGTTTCAGAAAGGAAGGTGCGTTGGGAGCATCTCACACATGGTTGTATTTGTTGGGTCTATTTCTGGATTCTTTGTCTATTCCATTGATCTGTGAGTCTATTCTTCTACCAAGACTATGCATCTTGATTACTGTAGGTATATAATAAGCCTTAAACTCAAGTTGATCAATTTTTTTCCATTTTATCTTTTTTCAAAATTGTTTTAGCTGTTTTAGTTTCTTTGCTTTTCCATATAAATTTTAGAATAACCTTATGTTTTTATTCTATCTACAACAAATTTTGTATGTCAATTTGAGAATTTACATGTCTACTGTTTTGAGTATTCCAATCCATGAACATGGTATGCTTCTCCATTTACTTAGATCTTCTTTGACTTCTTTCCTTAGCATTGTGTGGTTTTCAGAGCACGAGTAAGTCACACAAGTAACATATTTTGTTAGATATACACCTAAGTATATAATTTTTATTTTGAGCAATTTAAATCCATTCTAGTTGAAATGAGTTGTTTTCTAATTAGAGGTATCTCAAATGTTTTAAATATAAATACCTTCTTTATACATATTGGTCAGTATCAATAGTGTTATTTAATTAGATATGGTCCATGCGGTCATGCTGTGATAAACCACTACTTAACAACAGAATTAAATTCTTAATGGATGCTTAAACATTTCTGAACTTTTAAAATATATGAACTATGTAAAGATTAGTAATTGTAAGTATTTGGAGAATATCAGTCCTACTTTTTTATTATTACCCATATAAGGTACTGAAAGTGAAATGAAGTCTTTATAAAATGTATAGGTTTTTAGAAACTGAGAACAGATTATATAAAGGGAGAAGAAATTATTAAAATTGAGAGGATAATTTTGAGAGTTGCTTGGTAAGTCTTAGAATGCTAGAAAGAAATGAACACAAAGATATAGTAGATTCAGGAGACTGAAACAAAATATTCTGTGGTAAATTTTTACAATATATAGTTCTACTAATACTAAGTAAAAAAAAAATAAAAATTTTGCTTTCTAGTGTTTTCCCAGTATTATGTAAACACAATAAGCAGAATAGGTGAGGATTTAACGTATTTCAGAACAGTATAAATTTTATGTAAAATATGTAAATTTTACAACAAAATTTTGGAACTTAAATTTTTAATGACATTTTTATTTTCTATTGTATAGCTTCATGCAGTTGACTGCACTTTCAGTGGTTTTAAATTTTGAACCCAATTATGTAACAGAAGTTTGTTTTTGCTAGTCACAAGACTAGGCAAAATGGTAGGAATGAAAGAAAGTATTCATGTTCAGCTAGCGATTCAGGCCAATTCTGACATTGATATTGTGTATGAAAGGCACAAATGTTGGTCTCTGCCCAGTGACTGAAATGCCAATCAAATTTCTGTGCTGCTGCCTTAAAATACAAAAGTGTGTTTTCTTATCAAGTCTAGTATGGACTCATTCAAGCAGGAGAGTTTTGTATACATAAAGCTGCTTTTCTAATTTAAGTAAATTTTTTAAAAAATGCTTTGTAAACTGATACAACATGTGAAAAAAGTCCCATGAAAATATAAGTTGCTAGTCATTTGAAAGTGAAGAATGGAGGATAGCACATAACCGAGGGGCATTAAGTTGAAGTCTCCATCATGAAATATATACAGAGCCATACTTTATAATGCTGTTTTACATATATTTGACTTTTCGTACTTCAGGAGAAAAGTGATTTGGTCTACCTTACTTGTGTTAAATTTTAAGTTTTTATCCATCTATTCATATGTTTCTTATGAATATGAAACTTTGACTTAACCCTTGTTTAATAAACAAAATGTGAGCTTCTTTGCTCTCAGTCCAAGCACTTCATGCTCACACTTCTATGCCACTGCCTTCTGCTGGGACTGGACCCCAGTCCCGGGGCGTCTGCGTGCGTCTGCGTGCGTCTGCGTGCACACCTGCGGGCTCTGCCCTCTTCCTTCCTTCGCTGCTTCACTGCTTGGAATGCCACTGCTCTTCTCTTCCACACGTCCAGATCGGCGTGCCCTGAAGATTTTCTTGAACTCTAAATCAGCAACACACACAAACCTGACACACAAAATTTCACCATTCATTTTATTTGCCATGTTTTTAACTTTTATTAGACTTTTGTCTTTTTTTTTTCTTTCTTTAGAGACAAAGCCATCTTTTCCTTTTGTGCTTTGTTTCCACTATACATTGTGGGCAGCACTGATGTTGCCAGTATTGATGTTATCATTATCGTTGCTACTCAGATTTTATCATAAAATGGTGGCAAATGCAGAAGTTATTGTGTAAATATATAACTAGAAAACAGGAAAGCTGGCAAATAGTATTTCCAGATGCTAAACAGGGAGTATTATTTACTTCAATTTGAGGTATGGAAGAAGAGAAAATGTAATTTTTTTCTTCAAAACATAAAAGGTGAAAGATTATGGTTTTAAGTACTGCCACCGGTGTCAGTTTTGCCTTAATCCATCAGTGTGTCGCACTTTCTGTTCTTCACTTTCTTCTTCATTTATCTCCTGTCTTTGCACTTACTGAACTTTGAGGTCATTGAAAATAGGCATGGACTCTGTCATCTATCAATAAGTATACATAACAGAAATGAAGTCTGCCCATTTTTATCTTGTTCCACCTTATATGAGGAGGAACTGAAAAAATCCCAAAATGTATTAAAAATTGTGTATTTATTCTTAGATGTTTAAACTTCAGTCACCTTCAACGTACTCTCCATCTGATGCTATACACCTATCAAGACTTTTTACCACTGCTCAAAACAGTTTTTGAACTCATCAATTTTGATGCCTTTTAGTGCTTCTGCTGTTTTTTGTCTCATCTCTTCCACATCAGCAAAATGCTTCTCTTTGAGGACTTTTTTCATCCAGGGAAACAGCAAAAACCTAAGTCACTGGAGTGAGATTGGGTGAATAGGAAGGGCGGGACACAGGGCTCGTGCTGTTTTTGGTCAAAAACTGCTGAACAACTCAATGTGGTGTGGGCAGGTGCACTGGTAAATCACCCATAATAAATATACAAGAAAAAATTTTAGACATTGCAACATGACAGTTAGTTTGAAATATTTTAAACATCCTGTACAAGCACAATACAATTAGCCCACTCAACTAATTTAATGTTGATGAACTACTGTTCATCTAAAATATATATTGCATATTCAGCCCTGGCTGGTGTAGCTCAGTGGATTGAGCGTGGGCTGGGAACCAGACGGTCCCGGTTCGATTCCCGGTCAGGGCACATGCCTGGGTTGCAGGCCAGGTCCCCTGTGAAGGCCATGTGAGAGGCAACCATACATTGCTGTTTCTCTCCCTCTCTGTCTCCCTCCCTTCTCCCCTCTCTAAAAATAAATAAAAATAAAATCTAAAAAAAATAATAATAATAAAATATATATTGTATATTCATATTTCTTCACTTGTCCCATGAAGTCCTATGTAGTTATTTTTCCCACATTTAGTATCCAGTCTGGGATCATGCATGGCAGTTAGTTACTTTGTTATTTTAAAATCTTTCAATCTGGAGGACTTCCTAGCTGGCCTATTTTAATTTTTTAGGATGCTGACATTTTAAAGAGTTAAGGCAACTTCACTTAGCATAATGCTCTCCAGTTCCATCCATGCTGTTGCAAAGGGTATAAGCTCCTTCTTCCTTTCTGCTGCGTAGAATTCCATTGTGTAAATGTACCATAGTTTCTTGATCCATTCATTTGTAGATGGGCACTTAGGTTGTTTCCAGCACTTGGCTATTGTGAATTGTGCTGCTATGAACATTGGAGTGCAAA